>JAVQJF010023889.1:0-31880 GCA_036023855.1 Gadopsis marmoratus | reverse complement strand
GGTCGGCACAGTGCAACAGCTGTGCCAAACTTATTTCGTGCATGGGAGGATGCACTATGAATATGATAAAACATCTTCGCCAGCACGGTATGCAAATCAATGAGTGTACCGTGTTTGACGTGTTGAGCCGGTCTCCCTCTCCTTCACTTTCCTCCTCAGTCAACCCTCAAAATCAGAGGATAAATTTCAACGTGGAACGTTGTATGTGTGTGTTTGAGCATTGTCCTCTGCATATGTGTATATGTGTATCATGATTACCTTAGGGTCCTATTATTAAAAAAAAACGCAACATCCAGCACCTCGACCTGTTTTTACCCCGCCCCTCAAAGAATTGGAATCAAGACTCGTTAAGAACCGGAATCGATAACCAGAATCGGAATCAGAATCGTTAAAATGCAAACGATACCCAACCCTAGGTATGTACGCTGTTGGACTGTACTACTGAGTAATACATTTCCTGTAAATGTTGAGCATATCCTGTCCTCAACACAATATAAAGTGTTTAACTTTTTTCCCCAAGTTTTCCTAAAACTATACATCTAAATATACCACAGCATTTTTCATTAGAGCATGAGTTTACAGAGATGGTACATGATCAATCCCCACCAGAGGAAAGACCAAACATGAAGATGTTAATAAGATGCGTCTTTACACAGGGCTCTAACAGCAAATCTCTCCCTCTGAAAATACACTAATAATAGGATTACACAGCATGACTCTGACAACACAGATTACAATCAAACTTGTATCATGTAAAATGTTACTGATCTCAATCTGTGCCAAAGGCGCTCTGTGCTGCCAGGGGAGATGATCAAATGAGAGCTTCATTTTGTTCTCTGCTTTTGACTGAAATATGTGATTTAAGTTTCATCATTAAATCCAGATAACCACCTCTCTCTATTACAGACACTTATCTAGTCTAATTTATTCTGCTGTGTAGTCATGCTTTCTAAATCTCTATTTGTTAATATCAGAGGATATACTGGTGATAAATTAATGAACTGATAAAATTCCATGTTTTATCTTTGTAATGAAACTGCCATAATTTTGGGGGGAAATGTTTTAATAAAAGCATCCTATTTCTATCAAATGGGCTTTTCCGTGTTTCGCCCCTCACTGCATGATTCCAACAGAACCACAAAATATTAAAACATTTCTAATAAAAGGTCTTCTTCTGCTAGCACACCTCACTCATTACCTATTTTAGTGCATTCATTAGAAAATAAGGGTCGTGGTAAGGGCCTTCCCTACACAAGGTGTTTGCTTGGCATTCAAAACACATCAACTACAAAGGCCTCCGTTCCCTCTCTGAGCCTCTCCCTTGTGCGATCTCTATCCACCAAACAAACACCCACATACACGCGAGCACACAAAAACTCTTTTCCGAGTTGGAGCTGGAGACTCAGCTATGACTATTTGCCTCGCCATGTAAATTAGTTGTTTACTTCTGCTCTCTCTCACACTCACTCGCATCATTAGCCACCTAAATATAACAACCGGCTGCCACCAATTTCCATCATACAATGTAATTTCATTGGTAATGGAGTACATACACCAATGAACTGAGAACCTAAAATCATTTCGGATTTGTTTCTTTTCCTATCAGTTTCTTGTTTTCCCATCCATTTCCTATGTCTCTATTAATAATGCTGTTCTGAATGCCAAAATGACGTGGTCAATTCGGCAGTGTCAATTTCAGAAAGGATTTCATGGGGATCCATCTTTGCACAAAGGTACCAAGGTTTATGGTAGAGAGAGCCATGGAATGAATGTGAGAGAGAGTGCACACTTAGAATAGAAGGACAGAGAGGTCCCTACCTCCTAATTAATTGTGTTTGAAGTGGCTGGTAGCTAATTAATCTACAGTGTTTTTGTGTTATTCTGTAGAACCACTTGATTCACAGCATTTTCAATTAGTAGTAAAAATAACATTAACATACCACTTCTGTGTCTGACCTCCACAGGATAGATGTGAAGTTTGCAAAGCATTAAGTCCTAACCGGTTGATTTTCATAATTTTATAGTTCATGATTATAAATCAACAAACTTTCAATCCATGATTTCTTATCAGATAAATACACTGATAAAATATGCAAAGGTGGAAATCTTCTCTTTGTGGCTTGGAAACATTATGTAGAGAGTGGTCTTAGATGGAGCATGAGGATTTCTTGTAGATGTATTAAAATTAACATGATTTCATAGAACAAACACTTTGCTTTGTTTTCTATTTTTATGACCCTTTCTAGTTTATTGATGGAGTAGCTAATAACGGCGGTAAAAATCTGGTCTCGCTCTCACTCTGACAGATTTCCAGCCGATCTGGCCCTGGTTGGGCCAATCACAACCGTTTATATAACATGGGGCGGGTTTGATTCAATGACTGTACAGAGGAGTGCTGATGTGGAACGTTCTGAATCTGCTATCGCTTCAGTATTTAAACAATCTGAACGGTATATTTTTCTCTAAAATAAGAACAACTGCACTCAAAGCTTTTGTTGATAGGACGTGTTTGCCGTACTTCGGGACAGAATTCACTCACACGTTTCATTGCCCTGATTGGTTGTAGGTCTATCCAGTTGCGTCTAGAGGCATTTTGGTCTGCGTCAATTGATAACACCCCTTGGAAATCAAAAATGAACTGAGATGCTCCAGACTGATTCTCACTTACGAATTGGTCTGGCAATGTCATGCTAGGACACATGCTTACTTCCACCTTCAACCTAAATGAGTATTTATGCTTATTTAAACAATACGATATGATGAAGTATGTGGAAGAATCAGAAGTTAAGAAGTTTACAAAGTTAGCACTGAAGTATCCTAGACTGCCTATACCTGGGGGTTTACTATGAGCACGAAAAGCAGGAGCTGTCAATCAACAGAGCTGTGCTGCCTTAAAAGGCCAGCGTCATACTGATTTTCACCGCTCCAAGAGCATACTCCATGCATCATCATACTTTGGATCTCTAGATACAGCTTTGGTTGAGAAATGCACACAAATCTAAGCGACACTAGCCAAACCTAACAGGGAGAAATAACTTTCAGGGTGGATTTCCACATGTCTTTTTAAAGCCTGTCGTTTAAGTGTGTGTCTGCCTTGCCAGAGGCTTCAACACACAGGGGGGAAAGGTTTGACTGTTAGGACGGGTTATCTTCCCTACTTTTCCTCCTGCTGCTCGAGAAGGTCAAAGGTTAATTCATCCACTCCCCGGGTGAGATGGGACACAATGGAGGACAATTTGTTCTCCTCTGTAAGGCTGGGAAGCCCCACTGGATGAATCAAACTTAATTAATACTGACAAAGAGAGGGGAGGGGTTCCACATTTTCGACGTAGGCAATCAAACAAAGAGCAGAGAGATGGACACGGTTTTCACCCCTTTCAGTCCCTTCACTACTTTATTCTCTTGCCATGCATCCCATGGACATCCTATCTTTTTCTCTCTCTGGCTCTTGTTTGGCCTTCCTATCTCTCACTCTGAGACAAGAGAGGTTTGAGAGCGCAGGCAGGAAAATCAATCAAGATTGGATTGATAGTGTAAACTGACAGGCAAAGAGGCAGCAAACCGTGATACATGAGCAGATTAGGATTGAGTGTGTCTGCAGGAAACGGGTATGACTACACGCTGCAGAAAACTAGAAGCAGAGGAAGAAAGAAATTACACGGGCGTGATTAGTGCAATCACTTAAATTAGTCCAGTCACAACTCAGATTAGTTCACTTGACAAATAACATTACATTTTTCAAGTGAACAAGTATCCGGAGTTGGACCCACATGAATAACAACTGGATGTTGTTTTGGAAATTTAGATAAAGTGCACAACATGAGATACTACTACTTGTCTTTATTATTATTTATGTAAAACAATACCAAACAAAAAAGCAACTAAACTTCCTTAAGCTTGAAGGAGCACAATATAATAACAGATGGATCAACTTAATTACTGGGGTTCTTGCTACCTTCCAATCACACTTGTCACCTGTCACTCTTAAATATGTAAAATCAAATGCTGCCAATTAAAAATGCAGTACGCCCTTAATCACCATCTGAACCAGTTTTGCCGCTGAACATAGCCAGTTGCAAGATTTCACAGTTCCAGTATATTCAATTCAATCCAATTTTATTTATATAGCGCTATATCATTGCAGAGTTACCTCATAGCACTTGCACATGATATGCAACATATAACTAATCTTTCAGCCATTTACTACAGTACTTGAGCTAGTCTGCAATCTGGGGATTTACATGACATGGGAAAACTCTGGAAATAAAACCCATTTTCCAAATACATTTTTAAATTGCAAAACGTATGGAATCCATATATCTCAAATGGGTCATTATTACACAGGCTACTTGTATTAGTCTGTTTCCTTTATATGTTTGTAAAGGCATATAATTTGCTCCTGATGGTATTTGATTGAAATACAGTGCTATAACGTATCTCAACACAGCTTTCATTGCTTGGTCCAATGGGTCACAAGACAAGTCATAGCAGGGTGACACGGGTGCAACTGCTTGTAGCCTTCGTGAAGAAACTGTGTCTGCTCTTGCCTTGTTCTAATTAATGACTGACCTTCATGCTCCTTCTCTGAAGCACCACTTTTCTTCATCTTGTTGGGGGTTTTCATGAAAAGAGGAAAGATGGTTCTCAAGCCCAGGATGTCCACAAACTTATGGCAGTTATCTGCTCCCTCTGGTCCAATCATCCCATGGTCCAGGACCTTCAGAGAACTGGTTCGAGACATTTTCTTTTCTCTGCAGAAGAGAGAGGAAAGAATGCTGAAATTAGAGATGCTTACTTGTTGTTTCAATAGATATAAATAACATGAGCAACTCCAACGAACATTTAAGATAGCTGCCATAATAATAGTAAAAAAGCTATCTTTTGTTATTATTGAGTGAGCTGGAGCTGTTATTTTCATGTATTTATTTTTACATATCATCACATATACAAAATGTATTTAATTTATATTAATTTGAGTTAATTTGAGAACTCCAAATGAATCCAATAAATATTAAAAATACATTTCCTAATTTCTCTACTGCACCCACAAGCAAAGAAAAATGTTATTTTACCTGCGACCCACAGATGAGCTATGACAAAATCAGAGTGTACCTTTAATTTAACTACATGGAATATAATTCTCATCATGAGCCATACAATCTCCTAAACTATAACCATGAAAAATAAAAAACAAAAACAGTTGTTTCCGTGTTTATTCTGAAAACATGTTTCAAGGTAGAAAACAAATCAGACATAAAACTACCACAATAAAGCTGAAAATGTGTGTTCACATCTGACAAATAAATTGTAATGTATATATGAATCTTTTTTCCTTCATCAGTGCATTGGCATGATAAGGGGCACCAACTGTTTCCCACTCTGTCTGCACCCCCCACTCCATGCCTCCTCTCAGGAAATGTAGCTGTCTGTCACAGTGTCACTTCCTCCATCCCCACCAATGACAGATGACAGTGTTTATCTCAGAGGAGGGACACATATTTCAGGCAGTTGAGTCTGGTTCTCCAGACAGACACAATATATATGATGGACGGATGGCGAGGCCAGGGGGGAGCGATGCACAGTGTACTTTCCGAAGGGAAACTAGGCAATTCAGCTGGTATACAGCTGACTGACCTCAACTATCCCGTTGTCAATCCAAAATGTCGATGGCTAGTGGATACAAGCATGACAGCAGCAGTGGGTTCATGATTACATGAGCCTGAATCAAAGATGGGCCGTGGTTGAAGAGTTTATTAACCTGCGCTGACAAGCGTGATCAAGTGTCAATTGCGTAGTGGTGATATCAGTGATATCTGCTGTGGCATCGCTGTTTAACACACAAGTATAAATCCAACTGTGCTTACCAGTGACGGCTGGTCGTGATATTGGGTGGGGGGGCTGACAAATGCATTATACCCATCAATAGTTTGCGCTGAAGCAACAGCAGCATCATATCCGAGATACCAAGTTACAGCAACAACACTTTATATCTTGTTATAACAAGTGCTCTAGAATAACACTATAGAAGTACTCACAAGAAAGGCCTGGTGCCAAAAACTCTCTGTATCTCTCGCTTTCTCTCATGACTATTTTTCTCTGTACCCATTAGCACATGCCATTTTTAACAAAATATGCATTTGCAAGAATGATGGGAGACTCCATAATATATCAGAATGCTCCATTGTGGAGCCTACAATGTCAGAAAAGGGTCCAGCTAGAGATGCACTACAACACATGTTCCAGCTGTAAAGACTGACCAGAGACACTGCAACTGTTTTTAGCTTGTTTTCTAATTCATATGGCTGCAGCTTCTCCCTCGGGAGTATTTCGAGTCCCACCGCGGTTCTGTCCACTAACGGGGAGTAACAGAGAAATCGCTGCACGGTAGAACCGTGAGGGAGTCCTGAACGCGTCTTAGACGTGTTGTTGGCAACCTGTGTGTTTGACAGGTGATCAGCTAACTGGCTAAATCTAAAAAAAGAGAACTGATCAACGAGGTCCCGAAACATGCCTCCCTGGAGTGAAGTCGGAGATTCGTCAGACCACTGCAGAGCTCGTGTGCCCCACAAAATTCAGTCCACAATCCGTGACAGTGAATGCCTGTTTGTCTTTCCCAGCTGGTTGTGTCTCTACATAGCGATGCGGTGGCCCTCATCAAGTTGAGAGGCGATGTTAACTTTACCAAACAATGATACAGTAGCTTTACTGAGAGCTTAAACTTATGATTTAGTCTTTTTGTGTTATGTCAGCATCGTTTGGACGATGCACCCCCTGTCTCTTCACTCTGTCACAGCTCTGTAGCACCGCACTGGCTGCCATTGGTCACAAGTCAGCGTCTCTGGGCTGAATGAATTTAGCCCAAATGCTCAGTAAATCAAGGGGGCGTGCCACGACACTTGTCACTCACACTTAACACGAACATGATTGGAAGCTGAGGCCACTGTGTTTGGGCTGTAAAAAATAAGCCCATTTAAATATGTCCTGCGTTATTCTTGTGACTATTTGGTTCTGTTGTTCCTCTAGGTTCCACAAAAATTGAAGATGATCTGTTTTAAGGTTTATTACAATTATTTTATCATTTTTATTGTAAAGGATAGGGAGGGCTTAGCCCTGTTAGCCCATTGATACCAGCCGTCCCTGGTGCTTACCAATATTCATGTTGTTTCAAACAAAGGGAGCAGAAATGAAATTGTCTTGAATTCAAATTCACAATTAGTTTCTAAAAGTCGTATCTGGGTCTGCTCTTTCTCTTTTTCTTCCTCCATTTCCCTGGTAGATGATTTAACAGAAAAGAGTTTTTGCATTCCAATGATGAGATATTGATCCAAGCCTTAAATCTACGTGTCCAGTGAGGTGAATATCGGTGCAGAGGTGCAGAAGCCGTGAAGGTTTCATAAATGCATATAATGTGTCTTTATGACTCTTTAAAGCCACATCTCTGTCTTGCTGCGCTCCACCAACTGTTGATTGATTGGACGGGCAGTCTCGCCAGGCAACAGAGTACACAGACGTGTTCATATTTTCATAGCACAAAAAGCACTCTGAACTGAGCTGTGTGGACTAGATTGTATATCAAGCTATGTTCTGGGCTGGCTTCAACACTACATATTTTCCACACTGAGATTTTATATACACGCACACCATTATGACCACTGACAGGCGACGTGAAGAACACTGATTATCTCATTACAATGGCACCTGTCAGTAGTGGGTGGGGGGGTATGAGGCAGCAAGTGAACATTTTGTCCTCCAACTTGATTGGATTCAAAGACATGCGGCAGGCTAGTCCATTTTGCTGAAGTGTCGTTGCAGCAACTCAAAATGATACTCAGTAGTTTGTATGGCCCCCATGTGCTTGTATGCTGTCTGACAACGTTGGGGTATGTTCCTAATGAGAAGACGGATGGTGTCCTGGGGTATCTCCTCCCAGATCTGGACCAGGGCATCATTGAGCTCCTGGACAGTCTGAGGTGCAACCTGGCGGCGTCAAATGGACCGAAACATAATGTCCCAGCGGTGTTCTATTGGATTTAGGTCAGGAGAGCGTGGGGGCCACTCAATGGTATCAATTCCTTCATCCTACAGGAACTGCCTGCATACTCTCACCACACGAGGACGGCCATTGTCGTGCACCAGGAGGAACCCAGGACCCACTGCACCAGCGTAGGGTTTGACAATGGGTCCAAGAATTCCATCCCAATACCTAATGGCAGTCAGGGTGCCGTTGTCTAGCCTGTAGAGGTCTGTGCGTCCCTCCATGGATATGCCACCCCAGACCATCACTGACCCACCACCAAATCAGTTATGCTGAACAATGTTACAGGCAGCATAACATTCTCCACGGCTCCTCCAGACCCTTTCATGTCTGTCACATGTGCTCAGGGTGAAACTGCTGTCATCTGTGAAAAGCACAGGACGCCAGTGGCAGACCTGCCAATTCTGGTGTTTTATGGCAAATGCCAATCGAGCTCCACAGTGCTGGACAGTGAGCACAGGGCCCACCAGAGGACGACGGGCCAGGAGTTGGACTGCCTGTGCAACCTCTGTAGGGTCCAGGTATCACCTCATGCTACCAGTTGTGACACTGGCGCTAGACAAATGCAAAACTAGTGAAAAGAGTGAGAAAAGATGAGGAGGGGAAAAAATGTCAGTGGCCTCCACCTGTAAAACCTTTCCTGTTTTGGGGGTCGTGTCATTGTTGCCCCTCAAGTGAGCCTGTTAATTTCATTAACACCAAAGCAGCTGAATCTGATTAACAACCCCCTCTGCTACTTAACTGACCAGATCAATATCCCAGAAGTTTAATTGACTTTATGCTATTCTTAAAAATGTTTCCTTAAATTTTTTTGAGCAGTATATATATATTCTCTGAATATATACAGTATTGTACAAACATTTTAGGCAGGTGTGGAATGTTCCACATCCACATTAAAGTAGCCAAGGAGTGAGACCCACTGTTGACATTTCTTATAGTGTGCTGCAGCCTCACCTAAGCATGAGATTCATTAGCTGAAGCCCTTCTCCTCTGAGAAAGCGGTCCCGGTTGGCTGGCAGCATGAGGCAGGAACACAGAGCATCAAAAAGGTTCTCCATCATCTCCTGCTCCTCGGCTGTGGACGGGTTGTGACGTTTGAACACCTGAGACAGAAGGCAGGAGGAAAAGGAGAACACCAACAAAGGGCAGACATATTGCTTTTGCATTAGAGGGAAACTTTTTGTAACACAGCAACTGTTTTAAGATACTCCTTCATTAGTCACTCAGTGGGGAAATTGCTGATTCTTACAACTGTAACAGAGACTGCCACTCGTGCAGCGCCAAGGGGCAACTTAGGGTTCAGTGTTTTGCCCAAGGAGGCCCCAGGCCTCTGAAATGGTTTATTAGAGAAGTTTAGACATGTGGGCAACAAGAGATCCTTTAATGATGAGAGGGAACAAGCCTAGCATGATAGAAATATTAGCCAGGTTAGTACTATAATCAAGAGAACAAAAAGAAACATGACGTCAAAATGCCAACAGCCACTACCAAAATGCTAGTCAATGACTTAAAAGCTAATTTGGTCGGCTATATAAAATATAATTTAGGGCCCACGAAATGCCACACGATGTTCAAAACCACATGAAAATTCATCTATAGTCTTTATCCATCCTGAGGTTAATCGTAAGGCTGCAAACAGGGTTAAAAGTTGGCCTGGGTTAGACTGGGTTTTGATGTGGAGGCACAGGTTAGAGCACCACCGCAGATTGTACTGCACATGTTAAATCTGTCTGGTCTGGAGATGCTCATGTTTCAGAAATGACTGAGCTTTACTGCGCAATGTCCAAATAGATGACAGCAGGTAAATAAGGAAGGTAGTGGTGGCGCAAACAAAAAATAGAGAGTAAAAGCAAAATCTTACAGATAGTTGCTGCAGTAACACATCAATGCCATCCATTTCTCCCAGTAGCTCTCTGGTATCTGTGGAAAAGAAAAATAAAGAGGGGGAACTAAGAGATAAAAATTGTGTAACAGCACAACAGGGAGATTAAATTGAGATGGTTCCAAAAACAGACATTTAGGGAGTGGAATAGAGGACACAAAACAGTCTGAGAAAAAGGTTTAAGTGGATGGACAAAAGAAAGCAAAAGAGGAAAAAAGAAAAATAGAAAGAGGGGATGACACAAGCGCTACAAAAGGCATACGATGAGCATAAACACAAACTAACACATTGGCCACGAGGGACCTCCAGAGAGAGAGGAAATAAGGAAAAATGAGAGCTCTGAGAAAAATATATATCTACACAAGTTATTCCATCCAGGCCTGAGTATTAAAATGTTTTTTTAAGGTTACACAATCCAATTCTGCCTTGTAGTGGCCCCAAATGGCAGTGAGGACCAGATGTCTTAAATTTTAGGATCTCCACACCCAGAAATACTGTAAATCCACATCAGGTAGAGAGGTACAGCGCACAACCGGGTTTACCAACAATACTTTGTGCACTGCATTTGTGACTTTCTCTAGGCAGTATACTGTCTTCATAACAAACAGCAGAATTTAATTTGAAAAATACAGTGAATCTACAGGGTCTTCATTAGTTAGGAGGAGATGCTCTTCTCATTCGTAGCAGCAAGTCTTTTTTTTTTACATATAAGCCCAGACTGGTGTTTTAAGTCAAATTTGACAGCAGGAAGGGATAATTACATTCAAATTAGCATTTGGATTTTCCCAAATTGTCACTTTCCTAATAGTAGTCATGTGATTTGCCTTATTCTTATTTCAAGACAATGACAGAATTATAATTGGGAACATTATTCATGTGAATAACATTTTTGTTAAAATCTTATTTTGTATTGTATAATTTGAAGGGCAGGAAGGAGAGGATTAATGGAAGCAGCACTGGTGAAGAGGAGGAGAGTGAATGTAAAATGAAACACGACTCCCACTGAATATCAATATGGCTTGTACCATTAATGAGACCCTGTCCAAGGACCTGATAGTCCTGTGGCTATCTGAGGCTTTACAGGGTTTTAGTGAGGAAGCGAAAGGGTGCCGAAGACAGCAAATAGACAAGGAGAGAGGAAGAAAAGAAGTGAGATGGGAGGACTGAAAGGAAAACATGAGATAGAGGAACGGGAAGATGGATACACACTTACTGTCATTGTTTTGCAGCAAGATAGCCAGGATTTCAGAGCAGTACAGCTTGTTAGCATCAAATGGCATCTTTGCCTGAGGAGGGCAGAAATCAAATTCAAATTACCACTCATCTTTAGAGACTCTGTTCTCTAGAGCATGGAGTATTCGAAGATCAACATGTTTTCTACAACAAAATATGTTGTTTTTTTAACTGTATGCAGTGATTCAACCAAGTAAATTGTATTTGGTAATGGTGTACAACAGCAGCAACTTAACGTCTTTTAATGTCTGGATCAACTGGTTTACATGGCAGGTTACTTGAACATTTAATACAGTATTTTTTTTAAAACTAAATTACTTCACTTGCAAGCTAAATTACAGCTAAAACTCTCATCACTTATTAGGTTTTTCCAAACACATTTGCAGTAGCATTTCATTTTTCATAACAATCCAATAGAGTAAATATGTGGTTGCTATAGAAAATCACTAAGTAAATGTAGTTATACTATAATAACGTCCACCATAAAAGGTTGCGTAAGAAATACAATGCCCTTTGTGGCATTGTATTTGACATAATGTGAACTGGGCATGGATTAAATTACCTCAGCACAGGTGTTTTTATATATTTTTGTATTTAGTTGTTTTAGAAGAGCCTGACTTAATACTACATGCAATTACTTGTGGTGGAAGAGAGGGATTTTTGAGTGAAAGTAAAGAAAAAAGCTAGGGCTGGAACTAACAATTATTTTCTTAATCAATTAATCTAGGGATTATATGTATTTTCTTGACTAATTGTTTAATTGTGTGGTCTATGTATATGACATCACAGTTTCCTGCAGCCCAGAGTGATGTCATAAGTCCAAAACCTCAATTTAGAATAAAGCTAAGACAGGGAAAGCAACATGTTTTCACATTTGAAAAGCTTAAATGAGAAATTTTTGATTTTGTATTTAAATAATAACTAATCAATCATAAAACACTTGCAGATTCATTTTCTGTCGATTGACAAATCGATTATTGGACTAATCATCTCTAAAAACAACTTTAGCCAATGCTCTACCATATTCTTACCTTGATTCTCTTGAGCAGCCACTGCATGAGTCCCTGCTGAGCGGCCTCTGTGCACAGGCCTGGTCTGAACTCAGCCATATTTTCTATAATAGCTGAGGAAAACACACAATACCAAAAATCAAAATTCAACATTCACATTTGGTGTATGCCCTGGACCGAAGTGCCAGATCAATATGAGTAGATACTGATCTTATTAAGAGGATCGGTTATCGGCAAGAGGGGACTAATCAACATTAAATACAATTTCTTTCTCAATGTCATTCTAAAATTCAGTGTTTTCACTATTTGAGAAAAAGGAAGCACTGATATTGGATCAGTATTCGGTGTCACCGTACACCCTCAGTTGAGGTATTGGACAGAAAACTTTGGACATAATACAATATAAAATAATACATACTCCAAAGTATCACACACTACTGGTTAGACGTGTCATACCAAATGAGGCTTTGCTGCGTTTAGTGCAGGGTTATCCTCTCCCCTGCAGTCTCCACTGCCACAGCCTAAAACTCACTACCCACATTCAAATGAATGGGTGTTCTGATTTGCCTGATTTGGTGTGAACTAAGCCTAAGACTGTACATTAGTCTCAGGCTGTCACACATGAAATTCTCCATTCAAACACCTCACAAACACAGTTGGTTGGATGTGAGGGTAAAATCTGTATGATTGACTGGATTCTAGATTGATGATCCAGAGGGGAAAGTGAAATGACAGGTTTAAGTTACATTTAAATTAAATTAGCCAAAGGTAGCCTAACAAGAAGAAGAACATCTTTAGGCTCCTGTTTTCTCTATGTTGGTGTCTCCCTCAGTATACACTCTTTAATCAAAGCCATCCATCAGTAACAAGTTAACATATGCAGATGCTACGCAGACACACTTTGGAAGAGAAGAACTGTGAAACTGTTTTTTACAGAAGGTTTGCTGGGTTCTGTCCCGGCTACTTCTAATTTTATCATTAGAAAGCTGTCTCTGCCAAATGATATCGCTATCAGAACAGACTGCAGCAGAAGGGGACAGAGGGAGAGAAAGAGAGTGTGGGGCGGTGATGAAAGGAGGGAGAAGAGGCAAACTACGAGGAAGGATGGGAGGCAAGGAAAATCAGAAGGGAGGCAAAGGGATGGGAAGACACGTTAAAAGATGAGGGATGGAAAGCTGAGGGAATGAAGGACACAAGGACTGTGGGAATGAGGAAATAAGGACATTTAACAACAGTATAACAAAGATACATGGTAGAGAGAGTTGGGAGAGAATAAAAAATAAATAAGACAAAAAAAAAGGCAAGGGGGGGGCTGCAGATGATGGAGAAATGTTGAGAGAAAGAAAGAGGAGAGGAGGAGAGCTGACGGAGAAAAGGGAAGGCCTTTATCAGTGATTCAAGCAGAGCAGACAGACAGCATCCTGGAGGACAGCAGGCTCAGAGCAGAGAGCAGCCAAGGCAGACAAAAGGCTTATTCAAGCTTGGAGAGCTCCCTTGATAACACACAAACAGAGAGTCACACACAAACACAAACTTGAATTGAAGATGCACAAGCGCTGCTCCCTTGATATAACCCACTCTCACACAGAGCCAAATACACACACCTAAATAGCCCTCCTGACACTCGGCCTCAATCTGGCAACAAAGAAAAAAAATCATCTCAGTGTACTCATTCAACACAGAAAGAGCTGAGAGGCAGAAAAGTCTGATTCATGTGAGGATAAATACAGAGACCATGACTTCACAAACTATCTGCTGGCCCATGCCCTCTCTTAGACCTTGTGTATATATTTAATGCTATGCCACAAACAAAGATTCTGACACTGGATAAAAAAAAAAAACTTGGCCAAAATGAGACATTGACAGCTTCCTTTCACTGTCAACGTCTAGGACACTTGGCAGCAGGAGGGGGGGACACACTGTTCAAGCTTAAAGAATACAAATAAAGTTGGTCTACACCCTCTGTGTAATGTCAAACCCAAGTCCAGGAGGACCCCGTAACTGTACTGCCCTTAAACTCTGCCTCATACACACCTTAAAGGCAGTCCCTCCCCTCTGGAAGCACTTGCCATGTTTCAGTACTAAACAACACAAGGGTGATCAGTTATTCTTGCTACGAAAAGTTCAACTAAAGTCTTCTAACTTCCTGTCTACACAGGAAGTAGGGGATGTGTCCCTTCATGTTGGCTAATATCAAGCCCCCAGGCTTTGAAGCCAATTTGACATAGTGGCCAAACCGTGTAAAAACAACTTCCGGGTACATCACGTGATGCACACTGGCCAAAATAAAAAGACTTTTTCCCCAGAGACTTACACTGTGAAAAAGACGTACAGACGTAAAGAGGTACATCAACTTCCCAATACAAACACCTAAATAGCCCTTATTTAAATCATTGTCCTAAAAGCTATTAAATTCACTAATAGCTGAATCCAGAGTTATAGAGTCACTGTGATTCATGTTAGTGAATGTGGCAGGGTTAAAGGAAACTCTAGTGTGCCCTGCTCTATGGGCCACAATATGCAGAAGCTATGTTGAAGATCCAGGTAATTTTATACCTGGAAGTTGAATTTTTTTGGCTTCATGCACCATTGAGCAACTTTCACAGAAAAGAACGGGGCCCTGCCTCCTACGCTGTATCCACTTCTCGTTATACATCCATGGTTAATATCTTTATTCCAGAGGTTGTCTAAGTCTGTTCAAAACATCAAATTCAACCCTGCAATAAATGAGAAACTGGAGAAATACATATTCAATACCTAGAATATAAATAAAATATGACTATGAATAATATATGTGCTGGGTTCCTTCCACTGAACAACAGGACAGCAACAGTCTTTGTAAGCAAAACAGTTCCATATTTTGAACACTGTGACGGTGACAGTGTAAGGTCTGTAGCTCTGTCTCTGTAATGTAACTATTTCAGTAAATCCATGTACTCCGGCTAACAAAGTTGTGGTCATCTACACCCTGACATGTCTGGCCGAAGGCTCTGGTTGCTATTGTAGGGAAAAAATGTATTCCAACAGCTGAATATATACAGTGTACGGACTGTACACTGTTTATATTCAGCTGTACATATTCAGCTGTACACTGTATATAACAGTTGTACCACATCTCAGTCCAACCAACCTGTACAAAACTGCTTACAGGAATAAAATATGGAACTGCTTCACTTACAAAGACAGAGACATTATGGATTGTTGCTATTATTATCTTCATTATGAACCCAGTTTAACCCTAACGTGTTTTTTGGGGGGGATATTATCATAACTGTATATTGTCACTTTGATAATCTTACCAGCTGTTCACAATAACTTGATTGTAATTATTTAAAGCTTCCTTCTTTCCAGAGAAAGGGTTCAACAAAGGACATATCTGGCTATGAACAACAAGTGAACAGAAGAAAATAACTTTTTAGATTATGTTGAAAATCAAGCATTTTTAAAGGGGTATATTCAAATTCAAGCATTTCCCTGACCTTGAAAACAAAATGGTTAAAAATAAACCATTTTCAAAACTTTCAAGACTTTGTATGAATCCTGTAAATAGTTTTTTTCTATGTTGAAGGCAGTTTGCCTTAATCTAAATATCATTATGAAGGCCTTGGTGTACATCTCCTTACCCAGTGTGTTATAGATGCCATCAGCTTCTTCCTTCACCTGTTCATCCAGTCGCTCCATATTCTGCACCAGCAATGCCACCACCTGACCCTCCAACTACAGACACAGACAGATGAAGTTCAATTCAGGATTGTGACACATTTTTACACTGGGAAAATCCAAGCTCATGAAATTGTGTGCTATCTCACACAATTTCCTTTTCCTAAACAAAATTGGAGATAATTTGGCAACTGAAACCAGATGTATTAGTCTTTACATGCAACTATAGAACTAACAAAACTCTTCTTGTACTGTATTGTATTATATTATATTGACATCCCTCAACCCAAAAACATGTTTCCGCTTCATCAGAACTACTGTGCAATGCAAAGTATGACTGCTGGGACTGGGTATATGGTTGAGAACACGATGCTGAACCAGTGTGTCAACATTAATGCAACCTAATGCAATCATTTTGAACAGAAAACAACTTTCCTGTCACTTTAATCCCTATCTTTGTATTTTATAACATGATTTGATGTTTCAGAGGAAAACTGAGAAATTCATTTGGCAGAAGAAATCTGGTTTCTGTCTGAGCTTCTCTGAACATGCCCGAGAGTTATCAGTCAATTCAAGATTGGACACTCATAACCAAACAGAGCTCGCGGGGTGCCGACTGGCCGGATAAAAAGTACTATTACAGATGAAAGAAGACAGACAGTCGACACAGATTTATGAGCCACCCGAGACTGTCGTGGATCATTTTGATTCATCTTATCAAGGATACCACCTGGCCTTCTGGAACAAGGACAGAGGAGCTGGAAACATTACAGCAAAGAGGAGAGACAAATGGATTCAACCAACCCTTGGTGCCCTGTAACAGTTTCCCTTGGAAGAAGCTGTAAAGAAGAGTGGGGTTTTATGGGCGCTCCATTGCAAATGGAATGTACTGATATAATGCCTTCACCCTGAGAGAGTTGTGAAGCTACTGTCTCGACCACTGTAACGTCACAAGCCAATTCACACACTTCAGTGTTTTGTCAAGTGTCTTTGGCATTCAACTGGCTCTCCCATTGTTCCTGTCTGATACTAAGCAGCAAGCTAGCCAACAGCCAAAGTTTTTCCTTTGATTTTTTTTACAATGGCAAAAAACGGCTGCACAGCATGCCTCTCCTGCCTTTTCTGTGTCGGTCAGCCCAGGGTAGAAGTGCCGCTCTAAAAGGTTGAAGTTTTCTCAGCTCAGAAAACGCTGGGCTCGGCCTTAAAAGATGCCAGCCAGTGGATATTGGCTAAATAATGTGTCCCATAACACAGCAGTCATAAAATATTTCAGTTTCATATACAGTATATCTGTGTATACCTGTATCAATGTCTCTTTCAATGGACTACTATACTAAAGAGTAAAATATATAGCCAAACTGAAACATCAGACAAAATAGGTCATTCATTGCAGTGACAAAAGACTGCCAATATCCCCGATGAATACCACTGGGATGTACACATTGCACATTCAAACCAACAGATCCTTGATGAACCATCACATAGCCATCGACTTGATGGATAGCAACGGCTGTGAAGGAGCAGGGGCACACTGTTTTATCCTATTAAAAAGGTATATCAGCACATTATTGTACTTTGACCTTTGTCTGTATTGCTCTAAATGTCAGCACACATCATGGGGCATCAAAAGGGAAGCCTGGTTTAGATCAATGAAAAGAGTGTGAGAGGGTATTATATAGTTATACTTACACTCTTTTTTACCTTGACATGGTTCCCGTCACTCCTTAAATTCAATCTTAAATGTATTTAACTGTCACAAAAACTCACACTGACATACAGCTAAAAAGAATGCTAAATTCATAATAATTTTACCATGACAGACAGCACAAAGTAGATGCACATTTGTGTCCGAGTTAATTTTAATGGGCAATTCCTTTTACACCACTAAAAAGATGTTTTCTTATTTTAACATAACTTTACGTTTAAAAATCTGTTAGTAATCTCTTCTAGAGAAGAAAAAAAACTACTAAATAGTATCAATATCAATCAATATATCAAACATAGACAGACACAGTTTGAATGCCAGAGCCCAGAAAGGTAAGTACCGACTCCACAAAGTGCTGCTTCGTCAATATCATCAAAGACTGATCCTGGACTCACCAGAGCATCTATGAGTACCTCAGCACCCTCCTCACTCTCATTGAGTGTGTCGATATCTGTCAGCTCCTGCAGAAGGTCCACCACTGCTATGGCCACATGTGGTTCAGGTTAAGGACAATAAGCTCTGCTGCAACGATTTAGCAAAAAATCGATGCAACATTGTCAAAATATGCCGCCTGCAAATACCCACAATGCAACTCGACCACTGACAGTTCTGTCGGAGAGCCGGGTGCGTTATGATAGCAGCAGCTAATGTGGCCTGAAGCCTGCAGCAGAGGTGAGAAGTGGGCTATAGAGGTCTGGTAACGCTCACTCAATGATTCAATGATTTGTGTTTTTATTGATATTGCTTATAGTTTGATTATGTTTTTGTGATTTTAAAGGTTTTATGCATTTACTTTTCATTTTAACCACTTTTCAGCTTTTCTTCTGTTCCCTCTTTTTAGTAGCTGATAATAAATTGTACTCTCATTTAGTAAAATTTACAGATACATTACAGGGTTTTAATGAAAGTGCTGAGTATATTATTATATAATAATTAATCAATAGGGCTGGCAAGATTCTATACTTTCCGTATAGTCAACAAATCCCATAAATCTCAAAACTTTCTGACTCTCCTACTCTATCTGTTGATCTCAGTCCCAAGAGTATTCATTGCTACTGAAGATGAAAAGCTTTAAAAAAGCATGTGACAGAATATTTAGTTTAATTTTAAAAAAGGTTAAGTCATTTCATAAAACAGATGAGCACTATAGTTTTTAGGAAACATTACTAAAACAAGAGTAAAAGATGCATTTGTTGGGGACTAGTTTCGGCAGGTTTGGTGTGCTTGTATGTGGGTTTGACTCGAAATAAACTACAGTCACCATCTACATTACAATGAAGGAACACGTCACCCACTGCAACATGTGGAACTCATCATTTTAAGAGCTCTATGGCACAAAGGAATAAGCTGTATCATGCTTTGACTAAACAGGCAATATTCCATTGTTGTCTTTTTGTGGGATTTGTTGACTAGAAAAAAAAATACAGACATTCACCAGACTTCTTCTTTAACGACCAATGTTACAAGCCAAATTCTATATACAGGATGAACTGGACAAACAGTCGAAGTCAATCTATAAGAGAAAGGATATCAGTGTTTTCATGACTGAGGAGGCCCAGAAGTGAGTGGACGGCATTAAGCTCCACCAGCAGGTGGTAGAGGTCTGGCATTGTGGCGATCACGTGCATTTCCTGGATAATGTCATTCAGGTCCAGCTCCGACTCCATGAACCTGGTTTAAGGAGCAAGACATTTTGGTTAGCATGTTAGCATTCTATGTTACCATCAATCTCAAAGTGCAGTAGAGGAATTCGGTTAGTAGTTATAGAGATATCATCTCATCAACACAAACTGCTAGACTGCTGTCTTTTTCTGATTATGTCAATTTCATGACAGTGAGGCACACAGCATACATTTACCAGAAAATGTGTTTGAGCATTTAAGGAAAGCTATAATATGCTTTGGTAAGTTCACATGGAATTTGGCCTAATGCACTTTGTCAGTTATTAAAATTAGTTTTAATGACTTGCTCATCTAGGACCAAAAAAGCAAAACATTGTGAACTGTCAGTAACAGGCTTACTTCTCTGGGTTGTCTGGAAACTTAATCCTCAGCTCCTGATTTTTGTACGACCTTTTCTCAAAGGTCAGGATCATTTTCTTCACTGAACTCTCATCCACCGGCTCTGCCTGTTTGATTAGTACAGAGGGGAGGAAGAAAGGAGGCAAAGATTAAAAAGGAAAATCAGGGTCAACCTAATTATGTGAGTGGAGCAGAGTAATTTTCTACAATCAGGGTGAATGCGAGTGCATTTTGCAGGAAAGGGAATGTGTTTGATCACACCTAACAGCCCTTCTTCATGACGCACATAAAAACAGACACTCAAAAATGTAACAAAAATACAGTACATGGAGATATACAGTATGCAGACACCTACAGCAGCAATAGCTACCTACCTACCCACCCACAGAGTACAATGCAGGAGGGGAACAAAACAATGCAGATCAACAAGAGTAATAGAAACATGACCGCAATGAACCTCAAACCTCCAGATACAATTGAGATAAGCAACACCTTTGCCATGCCACCACTGCCCTGAAAATAAAATGATTCTACTTTTACTTTTACAACTTTAAGCGCACCATACTGAGAGCCTGCATTTGTTCTTTTAAGAATGGTTGGTGATGGGTGATCAGTCGCTAAGTGCTGACAATTAAACCACAAAGCTATCACGTCACAATGCAGACAAGTAGCCCATGCAACATGGGATCTATGGATATGGTGATATTTGCTCACTAATAATTTTCCATTTTTCTGTCTGCAGTGGACAATGTCAACAATGAACCAATAGCAACAACACCTGCAAATACATAACAAACCAGTTATAATACTATAACTGCTATTTATGGGAGACAGCACTAAGTGTCTTGCTGCGATATATTATATATAATAAGTGTGGGTGCACATGTTCATTTTTGGCAAGTTGGCAGTGACAAGTAATTGCTGTAACTCACTGTGCCACACTTCCTTGTTGAAATAAACTGTTTACAACTATGAATAAGAGAGTAAACATGACATTGTGCAGAAAAACAAATGTGATAATTATATACAGTTTATATTTAACAAATGACACTTACCTCGGGTTCCTCTTCATCCTGGTCCATCAGTTTCTCCAGGATCTTCTTCTTATCCCCTGTGAGCTCCTCGCCCTCCCTCATTTCACCTCCTCCTTCCAGCCCTACTCCTTCCCGGTATCTGGCCAACTCCCTGGCACTCAGCCCTTTCTGCTGCTTCCCTCCCCTGGAGTCCTCCTCTCCACCCACTGCACCTCCATCCTCCTCCCTGGGACGCTTTGCTCCTCTATCAGGCTGCAAGATGAAAGGAAATGATTAAATGTAATGATGTATACAGGAATTTGGTCTATAAACATACATAGATAGAAGGGTGTTATAAGGCTTTGCCAGGAGTAAGATGTATGTAGCTTGTGTAAGACGGTGTGGAACTTAAACGCAGAAATGTATTCAGCCTAACACTTCATGCATAAGAATTGATGAGATAAATAATAATATGCATTACTATATCTCACATGACAATGTGGAATACGTATCTCCATGTTCCTGTGTAGACAGAACATGGCAAACACTACTACTGAAACGCAATAACGGAACACTGCATCAGGACCTTTCATGAATCCATTTGATCTGCTTCTTTGTTTCACATTAAGTGCATCTTCCACACAGTAGCAGTTGCCCAAATACCAGAAGCTACTTTACTAAAATGACAACAACAAGCTGCAACAAGCAGTTTGAACTAATGTAAAAAGGTGAGATTTTACGGAAATAAACTGTTATTTGGAGGGTCACTCCTGTCCAGAATATGCAAATGAATACTAGTGTTTGACGAAAGTAATTTCTTCATATGATGTCACTTATGTACGTCTAGTAATTAACACAAACTTCATCACTTACGAGAATTCGTATTGGCCACTGGCATACAAGAAGAGAGACGTAATGGACCTGCTTGTCTTTGACAAAACAATGCCCCACAAGCCGGCGTACAAAGGCATAACTGTTTGTCTAAATGCTTCATGGGTGTGGTAAACTATTTTAAGCAGCTTTAGCTAATATAATGGTAAGTTAGTGTCGCGGCATCCCTCTTCATTCACTGCAGCCAAATAGCTAGCAACCTGCTAGCACGCTAACGTTAGTTAGGTTGGTCTCCTGTCATGCAGCGCTAAACAAGGGACACTTAATGCAATTCGGTTAACTACCTAACGTAAACAGACACAACAAAGTAAATAATGAGACTAAAGTAAAGCCTGCCTGCCATCGCTCATCAGGAACCTCTACCAGTGCACCAATCCAATGACTGAGAGATGGTTAGCTAAGGTAAGAGTTCCCCGACATCCATAAGCTGAACAAAATATCCAACGTTAACTTACCTGATAGCTCAGGAGCTCTCCAACATCCATTTCTCAAGATTATAAACCTAAAAGTATTTTTTTTAAATTCAAGCTAAGCAAATAAACGACAGCGTATACTTCAGCAATTATTTTTCCGGCTAACAACAAGCTACCCACATACACATGCTTGCCGTAAAACAATTTTGTTCACTGTCGTAGCAAGTTACCGTCGTAAACTTTGACTGTTATCTCACTGTTACCACGGAAACCGTTATCCCGTGACATGATTTCGACCGAATGATACGTCTATAATTATCTAAATTAACTTATTCCTGTAACGCTGGAAAACACGTTAATCCCCCTACATGTCTAATAAAATGTATCTGTTTTGTTTAGAGTTTATATTCACAGAGGTGCTTCAAGCAAGATTGCAAATCTGATTTACTAGTCCTGAAATATTTGTGAATAAATAAACAAATAATATGTCTGCAGTTTAAACAAACTCTATTGTCACACAGCATGTTGTGCTCAAAGTAATACAACCTGACAATTAATGCAACAATCCTTTCATCTCATTCGCCAGTAAACCTGAAGTGACCCCCCCTTAATGATACAAGTAAATTAGACAGGACTGTTTCCTCATCAGACATCACACATGAAATCCTGGTCTTAAGGGCGCAGTTTTGCTGTATTCATACCAGAAGAGCTTTATATGCCAAGCTGGCTGATTGTTCCAGACAGGCAGAAAATCACCTTTTCAATGAGCATCATTGGGAAATGTATGAGTGGTGCATGGTGTAGAAGCCTCCATTGCCATGCGGGTCTCTGACCGGTGATCTGTGACAGCAGAGCAATAGAAACGACATTTAAAAGAAAGGCCACTGCCAAGCAGTCAAGCTTGACGTCCCAGCAAACACAAGGGGAAAGCACTTGATCAAAAAAAGAGAGAGATACAGGGTGGAAGAGAATACAAGGGAGCAAGAGGGGTGAAAGAGATATTTATGGAAATCCCTAGAGACAGGGAGGCAGTTTCAGATTAATGCAAAGCCTTGATTGGACAGACTAGGGAGAATTCTATTTGTATGTGTGTGACAACTGAATTTGGGTTAAAGTACTAATTTTATGAATCACATGATACTCTGTGCTTAGATCAGACCAATATTTCCAAAATGGTGTATTGATGGTAAAAATTAGTCTTGATGGTGAGATATCACAAGATGATGTTTATTAATGACAGGTTTTGGCTTATAATTAAGTGTTTAGTGTTGCTGACATATGGAAGGCAGCTATGAAAACAATGACGACGAACATGTTCATTTGATGTGGACACACCTAGAGAGTAAAAGGTAATGAATGCACTAAAATATAAATGCGTGCATGAAATGTTCAATAGATCTCTTTTCCTAAGCAATGACTGGGTTAAATGTGCATTCAATTTGATCCAAATAAAGCAGAAACACATAGTATTATTCACTGTAAATCAGGCCCTTTTACAGAAGACATTTTGACCAAAGCACATGTGTAAATAATAAAATTTATCTGCTTCAGTTTCAGGTATTATGCATGCTGGCTCAGTGTCACTCTGTCATGGCTTACCGTTTTACTTGAACAGAGCCATCTTTAATGTTATTAGTAAGTAAGTCAAAATGTCTGCTGTGAAGTCCTGTAAAGTTTATATTATATCATAGTTAAGTACAGGAGAAATAGAAGAACTGGTAACTGGTTAGTATGATCAGTGATGGCATCAAAAACTCAATGAACACCAAAGGCCAGACAAACCAGGCAAGTCTGCAGTATAGCATTATTCAAAGACAAAGACATTTGAAAGTGCTTTTACATGAGCCTGAAAAGTGCACCGAAACATAAAATGAAAAATTTACTACAATAAAATGAAGTAGAATTACATAAAACATAGGTAAGATTAATGACAAAAGAACAGCGCAGAAATATTTAACCCCAAATTTAACGTTAAAAGTGGTGGCAAACAGGAAATATTTGTCCGTGATTTAAAAGAGGAGCAGACCTCTTATCTTCTGATCTTCCAGAAATCTGTTAGGTATGAGTGGCTTATAGAGACTAAAATCTGCTACAACCCCATGGTTTATGGAAACCTTCATAACAGCTTTTAAAAAACAGCCAGACCCCCTGAGAACTCTGGCACAGTATGGAGATCCAAAGTGTTTGATATTTAATGAATAAATAGCACATTTTGTGATAAATAATCATATGAATAAATACAGATAGAACACACAATGAAATTGTGAAATATTCTAAAAAAAAATTTAAAACTCAGCTCATTGTTATGTAATGTTATTTAATCTTTTTTCCTTACACAACCACAGAGCAGGTCTTTAACACACTGTAATGGAACTAACTAAACTCCTTATGATCAGAAATGTTAGTATAAGAGCAACTACAACAGCAGCAGTGAAATGCAATACATTTGCAATGGATTTTGTTACCTTTAGAGAGAAACAGTCTTTCTGCTAAGCTAAGATAAACTAAGCAGCAGCTGACTTCTAGGGTGCTCTCTACACTTGTTGCCTTTGGTAGTATCTCAGGGTATAATCTGAATCTCCAGAAAACGGAGGTTTTCCCTATTAATTCTGCAGCTCTCCATTCATTCCTCTTAAAGGTTACTCAGAGTCAATTCACTTACTTGAGTGTTCAGGTCACAGACAATAAATGTAGACTCTGTACGGAAAAATTGGACCCCATTAGTAGCTCAGATAGAACAGAATCTTAAATGCTGAATGTCTCTACAGCTGTCTCTTGCCGGCAGGATAAACGCCATTAAGATGTAGCTATCTCTTTTAGTATGTCCCAGTATATATCCCCAAATCAGATTTTAAACATCTAGTCACAACTATACCTTGATTGATCTGGAATAATAAATGCCTATGTTTCAGCAGAGCTTATTTACAGCATCTGAAAGAGTGAGGTGGTATGGCTCTACCAAATATTCAGCTGTAAAAGTGGGCAGCTAATCTTTGCCCCATTCTTGTAAAAATCTTGTGCTTCCTCCACAATGTCTGCATTAGTCCATGCATCTATGGCCTCAGACACATCCTGGTCAAAACAACACTTAGACTGTGGAAGCAGTTACGGAGGCACTATGGCCGGCGTAGGCTCTCAGTTAAAATCCCCAATTCATGCAAACCATATGTTTGCCCCCTCTCTGATGGAGTAAATTTCTCACTCCACATGCATACTTTTTCCGATACCTGCAGGTGTGTGATTTGTCTGGAAACAGTACCCTCACTTTCAAGAACTTCCTACAAATTCTGATATTGACTCCCTATTAACACCTGTTCCATAATTTAAAGGCATAATATCTAACCTGTAACCTCCTCGCTCACCATCATTAGACATATGTGAGCAGAATCTGGGTGAGGACATAACAGACAAAACTTGTATACACTTCCTCTAGTTGTGCAAGACATGAACTACTGCAGTGTAAAATACTATATCAGGCACGTTGGACTATAGAGAAGTTGTTAGAGAGATTCCCAGAGATAGATCCAGTGTGTAACTGCTGTAAAATTATCCCATCTTCATATCTACATACATTTTGGAACTAATCCAACCTAGCAATTTATTGAACGATGCATACTCTATGAGTTCCAGCGTGATTTCTTGGCGTTCTGTACGCTGTTTGCTTATCATCTAATCCTTCTGGAATAGAAAGACGCGACTCCTCCATCTCACATGCAGTGGATCAGAAATATCTTATATTATGTATATGAGTTAAGCACACACTGCGAGGTTCATCTGCCAAATTCTGTGGGATTTGTTGACCTTTTCTGCGATACGTAGAAGAGGAGCTAGAGTTACATGAGAACCCTGCAAATGTGATTACAGGATAATGGTGTTGGTTAAATATCCCACTCTAGGAGACTCTGAGAATTAGGATAGTCTCTCCTGAATTTAATCACCTTTTTCCTCGCTCTAGTTTACAATGTGAAGGCCAATGCTAATATTTCAG
Source organism: Gadopsis marmoratus (assembly GCA_036023855.1). Taxonomy (NCBI): domain Eukaryota; kingdom Metazoa; phylum Chordata; class Actinopteri; order Centrarchiformes; family Percichthyidae; genus Gadopsis; species Gadopsis marmoratus. The sequence goes on along the minus strand of JAVQJF010023889.1, from coordinate 6,029 downwards.
TATTATTGATCATACTGAAGTAGTTACCAGTCCAGTGTAATTGGGTATGTAAAGAATAATTGGGTATGTTGAGTTTTCTACATTTAGTCTTTCCTTCCCAAAATGTCAAACTATTCCCTTTAATGATCCAAAATGTTGTTAGAATTTGATTAAAAAGAGATACTGTATGTGGCAGACAGACAGACAGACAGACATGAAGATATCTGTTACTGAACTGCCATAGTTCATACAAAATGTTGTATGTTTTCAAATAAACATGTCAAATACAGTAAACCAGCAACCTAGAAATCAGACGGTTCGGGACTTCCTCCTCTGCTGTAGCTGACGAGAAGCCTCCATTATAACAAATCCTTTTTGTCCTACAAAATGATTAACACATTCCACAATCCCTGAAGGAGCCAAAAGCTTTTCATACACAACTGTCTGCTTAATGACATCGCCTCATCATTTCCCTGCAGAATTATTCTGGGGCGACGCTGAAGGATCATTTCCACAAAATCATACCCCATTTCCTTTGAAACAGAACAATACAATTTCACACAAGCTGTGAGGGCTGATTGCATTAAATCACATGAGGTCAGTGTGATTGTATCATGCTGCGGAGGCCAACACAAGTGTGCTCAAAATTCAGAGAGGCAATGCTATTATTAAGAGAGAGAGAGAGAGAGAGAGAGAGAGAGAGAGAGATGATGATGATAGGGCCGATTGCCCTTATCATTTTCCCTATTTCTGAGTCAAGTGTTGCAATCAAATTATTTTCTCACTTCTTAGGTATGATTTGAGTCATGCATCACTTCAGTAAATTCCTTCAAAGCCACCTCCCCCACCAACACACAAATCAAGACAAAGTACTTATCTAGATCTCCACAACAGTGTAGAAGTCTAAGATGAAGTATGGTGGTATTCTGTGGATGGACAAGCAATAAGCCAGGCTATCAACTCTGTATCATCCTCCTCATTAGGCCAGCATTTCATCTGGAAAAAGTCTACATGATTTATTCTGACCATTGAATATCATAAATGGCCCTTGACTCCTTTAGTTGGTCAGCGTGCAATGACTTCTGCACTGACATGGTTTGTCTTGACTTTAATGGAGGAGACCTTTTTCCATCAGAGTAAATCAGGTTCTTACTAGCTTATTGGTCGCTAAGGAGACTTCCTACCTTCCAGTGAGTTTGTATTTTCAACATTCTTCACGTAAAAAACGTTATGAGTGGCTCCGTGACTGAAATGTCAGTCTGTCAGTTTAGGAAATGGATGTATGGATAGAAACATCTGAAACTTCAGTTAGGTGGTCAAGTAGTTTTTTATGCCTGTAGTTTTCAATGGAACTTCCCAAATTACCCTTTTTCTGTCTGTGAATTTATACATAGAGGAGGACTGCACTGAGATGCACACAAAAGCAAGTAAAAACACAAACCAGCACCTCTATTTTGCGTCACACCATCCACTTCAAAACCACTGGAGAGTTCTGCAAAATCCTGGATGGCAACTACATATGGCAAATCATGGCAACTACAGTATGACTGAGGCTAGGGGTTGCTTGTTTCTATAGCAAAGAAATTATATGGGAAAGGTTAGGTAATAGTAACACTGGTTAAGTTTAAAAAAAATGTTTTTAGAAACATTAACTGCAGTTCTAATTCAATTCAATTAAATTTTATTTATATAGCATCATATCATAACACAGTTATCTCATAGCACTTGATATAGAGCAAGTCTACACCAACTCTATATGTATAGACCCAACAATTCCACCAAGAGCAAGCGCTAGGCGACAGTGACAAGGAAAAACTGCCTTTTAACAGGCAGAAACCTCAAGCAGAGCCAGGCTCTGGGTGGGCGGTCATCTGCCTCGACCGGTTGGGTAGAGAGAGAAAAAAAAGATGGGGGGGGGGGGGGTAGAGTGAGAGCAGGATGAAAGAGAACACACAGTAGCACAGTACAATTCCACATACAGATTTAAAGCAATGGCAGTTTCAATGTTACTGATGTTAAAATAAACAACCAATTGTATTAGCAGTACAACAAAAGCTACACTAATAATAACAGTAGAAGCAGCAGGTGGTCCGCATCCACTCATCCAGACCTGTGTGCATCCAGACTCCTCGGGACCAGATCCCGAAGATCCAGACTCCTCAACGAGAGAGAGAGAGAGACTGAGTGTGAGAGAGTGTGAGTGTGAGTGAGCATGAGAGAGAGTGCTCAGTGCCTCATGGGATGTCTCCCGCAGCATAACTAAGGGGGGCTCAGAGCTCACCCCAGTCAGCCCTGCAATAAGCTTTAGTTCTGTGATGGGATGCAAACTTCAGTCTCCCTCACAAAGTCAAATGCATTACAAGTTCATTCACCACCAAGACCTCGCACCTTTACTTTCTGCCTCGCCACATAAAGGAGGATACTATTTCTCACAATGACACTTACAGTAACACGCTGGCACTGGATGCAAATGCATGCATGTCTAATATGAAAGTAAATCATAGGGATTTTGGGCTGTTCACCAATACAAAATTAAATACATCAATTTAGGGTGCAGCTGAACTAGCAGCATCATCAATTCTGTGAAAAATCCAGAGGTTATCTTAATTAGGCTATTGTGGAATTTGGATACATGTCAGCCAAAACACCTAATTGAATGAGCCCATGGCATTTTCACACAAAAAGAAGGCAGATGGTCACTTCTCAGAAGTTGAGAAGGATTTGTGCCAAACACAGTCTCCTAGTATTTTTCAAACAGAATAACACTCCAAGGCAGTGCTTTGTTTACCTGATGGACCGCATACAAAAACAGAAGAGGAGAAACCTTTTAGATGACCAACTGCACACATTACAGAGGCTGTCATGTCAAAGTGAAAAAACCCTCCCTGAAGAGAGGAGGGGGGTTGATACACCACCTGTTTACTGTTACATCAGTGTCTGGGATGGGAGTGATTTTAGTGCAGCAGGTCCACCCACTGTTAAATGAATTACTTCCTCTTTTAGCAGTGGGTGGACCAGCTCTACCTGGAGGTGTGTCACATGTCAAAACCTTACTCCACCAAGAATTCATTTTGTAGAGTATACAATGTTTCATGAAGTTTGCCGGCATACAGCTCTGAGGTATGGAGTCTCTGATGTGCCAATTCTAATCATATGACAAGTCCTGTGATCAGTTGATTGACATTTACAAGTATTTGTATTAAGTGATTATTGAATCAACCTTTAAATAATGAAATGTACACTAATCTTAATACATACAGAAGAACATTCAAATGTTATACTTAAATCAATAATTGCCTGTCTTTAGGCAATGAGTGCATTAATATTAGCATCAGTTTCAGAGTCACAATTTGCCTATCTATTGCTTTTCTATTTTTTTGGGAGTACAGCCATTTTTAATTGACTCTACTTCTACACTGCAGTTACAAAGGCTTTCATTAGAAGCTTTCATCTCCTGAACCTAAATGGTAACAACAACTCATTAGCGAGCATTCATTTGCATAGGTTGCATAAGTTAAGTTCACTTTTTGGCATCGTACTAACTAATGGATGGATGGAAGTGTTGTAACATGGTGCTTTCCCGATAAGAGAGAATAAGAACACGCTTGAGCCTATTTTTTATAAATGCTTTCAAGGAAGCCAGCAAGTGTGTAATAGCTTTCCTCTCCACTGTCTGGTACACAAACCTGACACATATATATATATAGAGGCTGGAGGTTGCTGCCTGCCCTGCTATAACATGGTAGAGAGACAAAGAAAAAGAGAGAGAGAGAGAGAGAGAGAGAGAGATGGCAAGAGGCAGGATACATGTTAGACGTAGGAGTTAAATGTACATAGGAACAGTGTACGAGGGGAGAAAAGGAAGGCGGGAGAACAGAAGATAGAGGAAGTGGAGAGTGGCAGGCAGAGATAGAGGAGGGGAAGCAAATTAATTTTATCTCCATTATGAATACGAAGGCTGCGGTGTACTGTGATGGTGGCCTACTCTTTTGGATGATAGCAGACCAGCGGTAGCAGATAGGAGAGCCTGCACACACACACACACAGACACACACACACACAGTTCTCAGCAGGTTGTAAAAGCCTCTGAAACATAATTTAGAACAAGATGTGATACAAAAACTCTCCAATGTAACTGATACCGACGGAAGTGTTTTAGGTGGATTAGCAGCTCCTTAAAGGCATGAAAATTAATTAAATTAATTCATCTGCTCAGCTGCTCCCCTCGGCTTTCCGGAGCTTTACTTAGTTCAGCTCATTGTTTAGCTGTCCAGTTTGCAACTTTACTGTTTTCTCATTGAGTCACTTTTGTGACACCTGTTTTCAAGGGAAAAGCTCTTAAAAGCCACAGTACACAACCTATTCAACACCACACAGCAGAAAAAGGCTACAGCTGGTGAAAAAAGCAGAGCATTTAACAGCTAAAGAGACAAATATTTTTCTCAGGAAGTTGGTAAATCCCAAAACGGAGATAAAAGAGCCACTAACTCGCTCTGTAACTGCTGGATGTGTAAATTAACTGTTTGCTAACAGGTTTGACATATCAACTTGAAAGGTGATGTCAGTGTTGTGTTCACAATCTTTCTGCTTACCCTAAGTAGCCAAAAGGTTTAACGGATCACTTAAATGATTACAATTCATCATGTGGGGGATTCCTGTACAATGCCTGACTGTCGTGGTGAAGAAGGAGCTGAGCCGGAAGGCAAAGTTCTCGATCTACCAGTCGATCTATGTTCCAACCCTCACCTATGGTCATTAGCTTTCGGTAGTGGCCGAAAGAATGAGATCGCGTATACAAGCTGCTGTAATCAGTTTCCTCTGAAAGGTTGCCGGGCTCATCCTTAGAGACAGGGTAAGGAGCTCGGGCATCCGGAGGGAGCTTGGAGTAGAGCCGCTGCTCCTTCGCACCTGATAAGGATGTCTCCTGGACGCCTCCCTTTAGAGGTTTTCCAGGCACGTCCAACTGGTAAGAGGCCCCGGGGTAGACTGTGAACACGCTGGGGGGATTATACACTCACAGGCCACTTTATTAGGTACACCTGTTCAACTGCTCATTAACGCAAATATCTAATCAGCCAATCACATGGCAGCAACTCAATGCATTTAGGCATGTAGACATGGTCAGGACGACCTGGGGAAGTTCAAACGGAGCATCAGAATGGGGAAGAAATGTGATTTAACTGACTTTGAACGTGGCACGGTTGTTGGTACCAGACGGACATTTCTGTAACACATGGTAGCGAGGACCCAAAGGCAAGGAACACACAGTCTGAGAAACTGAGAAGGAGATTTACTAAAGTGAAAAACAAAAGGTGACAGCAACGCTGCAGGTTGAATGAGGCCGGGCACTAGGGGCTAGGCGGAAGGCAGTGTCCGGGGGAGAGGTCCGAGTCTGTGGGCGAAACTGAGGGCAGATGCAAGAACAAAGAGTTAGTAATTTGGTATGGATCACGGGATTGCACACAGAGTGCAGCGGAGACAATCTGGCGCAGGACCAGGGCCAGGGCCAGGGCCGGGCTTATATGTCTCCCTGGGAAGCGGCTGATGAGGCGCAGGTGAAGCCGGTCCCGCTGATTACGGCGCCGTTCCGGGCAGAGCATGACAATTTCAGAAACTGCTGATCTCCTGGGAGTTTCACGCTCAACCATCTCTAGGGTTTACAGAGAATGGTCCGAAAAAGAGAAAATATCTAGCGAACGGGAGTTCTCTGTGACAAAAATGCCCTGTTGATGCCAGAGGTCAGAGAGCAATGGCCAGACTGGTTCGAGATGATAGAAAGGCTGGTGGGGGTGTAATGGTGTGTGAGATATTTTCTTGGCATACTTTGGGCCCCTTAGTACCAATTGAGCATCATTTAAACGCTACAGCCTATCTGAGTATTGTTGCTGACCATGTCCATCCCTTTATAACAACAGTGTAACCATCTTCTGATGGCTACTTCCAGCAGGATATTGTGCCATGTCACAAAGCTCAAATCATCTCAAACTGGTTTGTTGAACATGACAATGAGTTCACTGTATTCAAAAGGCCTCCACAGTCACCAGATCTCA
>JAVQJF010023882.1:0-25643 GCA_036023855.1 Gadopsis marmoratus | reverse complement strand
CCCCCCCCCCCCCCCCCCCCCCCCCCCCCCCCCCCCCCCCCCCCCCCCCCCCGGGATGGGGGGCATGTGAACCTTGATGAGTGCAAAAAAAAACAAAAAAAAAAGGAGCAAAAGTCTTTGCAGTGTGTGTGCATGCATGCAACACTGTTATCTGATGGATGAGCATGTACAACAGTGCCAGTTGGTATGTGCCTGTCGTTGTGTACGTAGGACTGCAAGCGTGTATGTTCACAGTGGACACTTTGACACACACACACACACACACACACACACACACACACACACACACACACACACACTCCCAGCCTGGACAACTGAGCTCTGGCTCTCAGCAGGGTTGCCAATATTGCGCTCTGGGACAGTTGAGGGTTAGTTGTTGAGAAACTGAGTGCAGCCTCCTCACCCCCAAAGCTTTCTGGGAGGGTTGACCCTGCTGGTTGGTTGGGACTCACACATCCCCCTCTGTCTGATTCCCTTTTAACATCCTGACATGTCTCTTTTTTTTGTTTTTTTTGTTTCTGTCTCTGTTCTCCATTTTCTCAATAACTGCAGTGTGTGTGTGTGTGTGTGTGTGTGTGTGTGCCCCAGTACAGGTTTGAATCATTTTCCTCTTTTTTATTTTCAGCTGTCTCTTATTTTTATTTTTTTTTGGTGACATTGTCTTTACAATGTGTAAGTCGACAATTTTGAATCCCCCCCGCGAGACTGGCGGACTCTGCTACCTACGATATAGATCTGTAACCAAGGAATGCAAACACAATGAAAGGTTATTGCTGAAAAAATGCGAAAAGACCATGAAAATCAGTGATTCACAGATGACTTGTTTATTTATCATGCAGAAACGCTAATCATTTGCTGGTTCGAGACTCTCAAATGTGAGGATTGGCAGTTTTTGTCGTTGTAAATTAATCCCTGTGGATTTTGGTTTTCTGGTCTGAAGGAACCACCAAACAATTTGAAGAATATTTTTTGTTTTTACATAAACTTTGCAATTATTAGGTGCTTGTAAGTGGACTTTGTTACCCTCGGTCAGGCTAGTTGTTTCATAGTGTTCCCAGTCTTTATGCTAAGCTAAGCTTAAGGTTTCATATTTAATGGGCGCACATGAGAGTGGTATTGATCTTCTTACTGTCTTTCTCTCAGCAAGAAAGGGAATACATAAAATAATAATATCTTACCTCAGATATTTTGCTTCCTGCTCTCAGGAAGACTAGTCAGAAGACTAAATATCGATTTATACCTCAGTCAAACTCTTCACTTCACACCCGGAATAGTTGCTTTCATTCAAGTACTTCTCCGCATCACAGAAACCAGGTTAACCGTATTAACTGTTCGCTCCCACTGATCTGATGAAAGCTACACGATCCATATATTGGCTGGAAGGAGAACACGCAGTATCAGTGTGGTGTGACTGAAACTCAAGACACGACTTGGTGGCCCACGGTGGAGGGAACAGCGTCTTTTGTTTTGTTCCTCTGATTCCTCTTTCAGATTAAAGGTTACGGCCTTTAGATTAGGGATCTGTTTATACAGTGTCTGCGGGTTCCTTTGCACGAGTGCCACGCAGCCGAGTTTAAAGGGTCATGCTAAAGCCTGTTGATCTGAGTCAGGCTTAACCCGGGTTTACTTACTGGAGTTAAAGGGGAAGAATTAAGGAAGGGAGGAAAGAAGCTACAGAAGGATCAAAACCATCGAAGGTCAGACCATAAACATTTTAACGGAGACACCAACTATACTCCATTACAGTAGCTTCAGCTCAGTTCACAAAACACTTGACCCCCTAAAAAGTGCCTGCTTTGGTAATGAGGATCTGGCTTTGTTAATGGATTATTAAATTAATCTGTCTGTTCGAGGGACACACTCCAAATCAAAGCTCATCATCTTTATCTACATGTCGTTGATGGAGTTCATTAAAACACAGCGAGTCTATGTTCGCAGTCAGAGCTGTCAGTCAAATCTGCACAGCTTCGGCCAAACTGTCGAAGCTTTTGTGTTGCCTGTGAAGAGGAGGGGGGAGGGGGGGGGCAGTGGCTAAAACCAGCACTCGCACTCGCACACACACACACACACACACACACACACACACACACAGCTGTTGTATAGACCACAGAGGAAGCAGAGCCCCAGCGTTGTGTGTTTACAGCCAATCACAGATCTCTGAAAGGCTGTGTGTGTGTGTGTGTGTGTGTGTGTGTGTGTGTGTGTCAGTGTGTCAGTGTGTGTGTCAGTGTGTCAGTGTGTTTGCGTCGATGTCGGTGTGACTGTGAGTTCTGAAAACAGACCAAAGTTAGATCCTTCCAAGCAGTTCCTCTAGGAGATGGAGCCGAGGTGCAGCTACTAAATCCGATGAATAGTCTTTAAGTGTGCCGTTACAAAGAGTGTCTTATCGTTGCCTCCCATCCTGTGTGTACCGAGCAACACTTACTAACTGCCACGCTGGTCTGCATCATTATTTCTTTGTGGGTGACGATCACATGTTGCTGAGGCTGATTCAGTGTCTTCCTGTTTCTCTGTAGATCCACCGAGACAGAGAGGCGTCGTTCCATCAGCCCTGCAACACTCAGCACTCAGGTAAGAGCTACTTTAAGCCGAAAACGATCTCACCTTTCTGGTCAGAAAGGGGCGGGGGTTGTGCTCTTGAGCATGTTTTGTGCATGTTCCTGTGCTTTTATTTTTTTAATTTCAGAGGATTTGTGTATATTGCTATAAGCCACCGTACAAGGTTGCTTTGCCATGAGTGACTAATGGGTGGAAGTGGGTCATTTAAGCATTAATGTTTAAGCTGGAAGACGCTGTATTCTTTGTCCTATGAAGCCCATTTGTGACAGCAAATTGATGTGTGAGTGACACAAAGAAAAGGCACTTGCATCGTTTGAGCGTCAAGAGAATCCCTGAAATGGCACGTCGCGCTCTATAACACAGGCACGTACTGGAAACATGATGTGAGCTAATGCTATTAGCTAACACAAAGGTGATAACTGTCGTTCCGGCATGACTTTCAGGCCTTTGTTATTGATTTTTAATCAACCAACGGGGATGAAACATACTAACAAACGAAGGACGTGGCTGCACGCCACACGCATACAGACGCGATACACGCTTGGTAACAGTTGGTGCTATTCCAGCTGACCCCACGGTATTTTTGGAAGTGACCACATACGTGTAACAAAAGCTAATTAGCGTCGGTGCCAGCAGGATAGACTGTCGAAACCTGGTGGTAAGAGCAGTGCTAGCAATAGCTAAGCTAACATTCAGGTTGCTCATTGTTAAACATTGTTAGACCTTGTCTCGGCTTTTTATTTTATGTCTTACAAGCGTCTTGTCTTCACCTCAGTTTAATGTAGTGTTTAGTACGTTCTTCTTTGCCTCCGTCTCTGTTTCTTATTACATTATTTCAGTGGTTAACAAGACTAAGACTCTACAACCGAGGTAGCAGCTCTTTAAGGCTGCAAAGCAGTGCTTTGTGCTGAATGCTAATGTGAGCTTGCTAACATGCTTACAGTGTGCTGATGTTAACAGCGGTCACTATGTTAGTTTAGCGTGTTAGCACAACATTTGCTAGTTAGCATAAAACACAAAGGGCAGCTGAGGCTAATTGAAATGTCAGAAAACGTTTTGCAGGTATTTTGCCACGAACCAAAGTATTGGACAAATTAAAGCTTTTTGACCTCACGATGGCGCTAGGTGAGCAGTCGGGGGATCACCAGAGTCATTAGGATTCAGCCTCTCGGGACCATGCTAATCTGTCAAATAGCTGTTGAGATATTTCAGTCTGGAACAAAGTAGTGGACTGACTGATTGGCTGAGACTGCCATCGCTCCCCAGACCCTAAAAACATTAGCTCACATGTCACTGCAGCAAACGATTGTTTGTTTCCGTTGCAGCTGTGAATATATTTCAGTCAGTATACGGGGAACGGCTGTAAGAGAAGTAGACGGAGAGCAAGATAAGAAAAAAAAAAAAAGATTCTTTGACCTGCATAAGATGAGTCTGTCTGCCGAGAGGCCAGTCTTAATAAAAAAAAAAAGACCAACAGGTCGATGAGCTGGATCAGGCTGACAACATGCTGCCTTTTTATCTGGGGTGGAAAACAGATGAAACATCAGTCTGTCAGACAGAGAAAGAGAGGAAAAGGCCTTTAATGGATGAGATGGAAGAAATACAGAGAGAAAGGAGGAAAACACAAAGCTGGAAAGAGAATGATTGAAAAAAAAGCAAACGAGAGAGAGAAAACACAGGAGTGGAACGGAAATAAAATAGGGTGGGTGAGGGTGGGATTTCCTCTGCAGCGGCTGGGACACGTCGACATCACTTCCTTTTGGTGGAAATATCTCTCTCTCTCTCTCTCTCTCTCTCTCTCTGTCTGTCTGTCTGTCTGTCTGGTTATTTAGTTAGTTTAGCAGGTAGCAACCATTCACTCACTCACTCACACCAGCCGACCAAGAATGAAATACCATAAACGCAACACTTCTGAAGTTGTCTGAAATCAGTCACAGATTTACTTAATTTACTTTCTGCCATTTTATGAACGTCTACGTTGTAATTAAAGTATTAAATATAATCATACATTAGTATGCAGTGCCCTCAACAATTCCCACGACAGAGAAAAGTGTGATGAAGTGTCTCAGTTTACTCTTCACAACTTGAGTACAATATGAAGTTTTTAGCCTATGCTAGCGGCATGGCATGGCGGTGGCGGAGGGTCAGTCAGTCCACCGCTTCGATCCACACTGAGTAGTATTGGATGCATTGGCATGACATTTGGTTCACATATTCGTGTCCCCCTCATCATCAGGTCAAAGGCCCAATGCGTCCAAAACCCTGGCTTTTGAACAAATATCTGGAAAACTAATGACATTCCCATCGGCCTCAGTTGCACATTTCGGGTTGTGATGGTGGTCATTAACATAATACCTGCTTTGCATCAGCTTGTTGGCGTTGCCGTTATGAGCATTTAGCTCGAGGCACTGCTGTGGTTCAGTACAGCCTCACAGCGCTGCCATCATGACTGTGGACTCTTCGTCTGATCACATAAGGAATAGTGTTTCAGTGAACAGCGGACTGATTTCAGACATGGCTCAAAACTCAGAAGACTCCAATGCTTGGTTATAGAATAGAATAGAATTAAGGCTTTTGTCAGCGTCAAAGGTCCCTGTAAATGGATCGACCGAGGAAAATTGATTCGCAGAGCCATCGAGGTCAGGCTTGAGACCTCAGTGATACTCTGCCCGAGTGTTAGTCAGCGTTAAACCATATTGTGTTGCTAATCCCATTCAGCATGTTTTCTGTACGTTAATATCAAAAGCAAACCCTGCTATATAGAATATTAAGGGATGTGTTGCACAAAGTTTGGCTTTACAAAGCTCAGACACAGTAGCAAAGACCACATAGAGGGGACTCGAGAGCACTTGATTTACAAGTATTGTGCAAAACCTTGCATGCATGCTGCGTTTTGTCCGGGTGCATGATGGACCTGGATCTGCATCCCATAATATAGCTGGATAATGAGTTTCTGGAAGGCCACAGGTTGATAGCTTTCCTGGCTGCCTGTGGTTTGCTAGTTGCTGTTGAGAGTCGTGCAGCTGCTTTTAAAGTGTTGTTTGTAATGTCGCATGGTATTACATTCATCATGGGAGAAGCCGTGTCCTGTTCAGCTCAGCTCGATTCAGTAACCCTTATTTATATAGGAGGAGACACGCTGGGTGTGCCTTGGGTTCAAGGCAAGAAGCATTACAGTGAAAAGAGGAAACAAAGATATAGGAGTAAATGGTGGTTTTACATGAATTAAAGTGAAGGTTTAAATTACAGTTTGGTTAAATACTGCACTCTCTGAAACGTGCGCAATGAAGACAGCAGAGGACAGGTTCTTATTTCAGTGCAAAATGGGAGGCTACGTTAGCCGCCTCTTGACAAAATTGTGAGGACATTTCAACGTGCATTAAATATGTTTCATAAAAGCAGTTTAATTTTGTGTGTTGTTCAGACTAGCAGCATTCGAACAGCAGCTGGTAGGGTGATGGGCTGATTATGAGCTGATTCAGTTTATCTAGTTACAGCAACAGAGGAGCAGGCCGCTCTGCTTTGAGGGCTTCAACAAAAAACAGAAAAAAGAAGTTGGTGCAGCCCGCTTTGTGTGATTCCGACCTCAAAGTGCGTGCAATGTGGGCGGCCCCCCAGTGGCCTCTCAGTTTTGCAGGATGACAAAACATCAGCCCAGTTGCGCTAAAATTTAACATGTCATGTCCTCAGAAAATACAGGACAAGGAAATATAAGGGTGTAAGGAAAAATAAATAAGGTTTTTCTGAAGTGCCGATAAAATCTGCACTTAGGGAAAACACTTAAGGTAGCGACTTATCTTGGCCAACGGCATGAAAATGTGCAGGGAAGAGTGTTCTGAGACAGAGAGGCCCGATGGGCGCTTTATCTTGTCATTTCTCACCACATTCATTGCATCAGGCGGGATGATTTGTTGCAAACAATATTTGGTTGACCTGCGTAGTAGGTACAGCGTTACCATGGTAGCGTCTCCTGGGCTGTGAGGAGTGCCTATGTGTGTTTGCATGACAGTACAATGATATGTTTCCTCTAACTACTCCATCTGGGTGACGTGGCCTTTCACCTCTTTACTGTTGCTTGCTTGCACTTGACCGCATTTGTCTCCGTAGATGAAAGTCAAATGCACGACAAAAAGAAGATGTTGCATATTAGTCAGTGTTATGTCTACAGGTGTGTGTGTGTGTGTGTGGGAGCTGATTCACATTCAACCAGCAGCCTCAGCCACCCACTGACTCATCACAGGGCTTTACACCTGTCCCCGGTGCGTTTCCTGTGTGTGTGCGGGGGTCTGTTTTCGAATGAGAGGGAGGAAGACAGCTGTCAAAGCTCACAGTTCCCTGCTAGTTTTGGTGGACAGGTGTGAGGGGGGTGGAGTCTGAGGGAAAAGCTCCCAGCGACCACTTCTGTCGCTGCCACTTACCACTCCCCCAGCTCTCTCACGCGCACACACATTTCACATTTCCATTTTGGGATTCTCCGTTCATGGTGGGCTTGTGGACGTAGAAATATCACGGACAAAGGGTAAGATGTTTTTGCACCAACTCCCGGAACCACCGTGGTCAAGGTTAAGTTCTGCTGCAGCACGTGGGGCCAAAGGTCAGTGTAGTTTTCCTTTCAGTTGTCTTGTTTGGAGTGTTGGCGTGTCCACCAATCCTGTAAAGGACGCCGGCTCATGATGATGTTATGAGGTGATGGTCCATATGACATCCCCCCCTGTACAAGGCCTGGTGTGTATCTCTGCTTTCAGTTGCTTATTAGTTGATCCTCTCAGACTGAGAGTGTGTTGATTAGTGAAATCTGTATCTGGAAAAAGAGAAGTACTTGAGAGCTGCTGATTTTATTGTGTTTTCTTTTTGTGTGTGTGCGAGTGCTGTGCTACTGTACTGGTTCATATTGTGACCATGGTCCTTCTTGACCTCCTTGGTCTTAGCAGCCTTTCAGTCAGGTGAGTGGGCCTAAAGAGGACCCGGCTGGGTGCGCCACCCCTTCAACTCATCTACGCTTTCATGACATTGCATGCACGTGTGTGAGTGGTCAGTAGTAAGCAGTCAACCAGTTGCAGGAAGCCTGCGACTTTGTTCGTTTGTTATTGCAGTGTAACAGATTCTTGCGAAAATGATTCTGCCACTGACCACTCCCACTGCAACCTTTGGTCTCATCTCCTAACCCCTCTGATGGCTGCTTCCTCTGAGCGGCTGACTGCAGCTCAGTGTCGTGCCTCGGGATTCCTACAGTGCCCACACGCTGTAGTCAGAGATGAACTGTTTTGGTGTCTGCCGTTGGTGCAAACCACCATTCTGCAACACCATTAATTATTAACTGTAGACATTTTCACACAGAATCCTGATCCTTGCGCACACACACACACACACACACACACACACACACACACACACACACAGGACACAGGGGAAAATGTTCCTGAGGGATACAGAGCGACTTCTGCTTTTTCTGGGCGGAAATAGACACCCGAAATGATGCAAAATAGCAAACTCGGTGAATGACCTCATCCAGTTGGTCTTGGCATCCGGCTAAAGTAAGCCTACTGTTGTACATCTGTAGTTGGGGTGCCGTCTTCCTCTTTTAGTTTGGTCTGGGATATTATCTGTACATGTCCTTACATGTACAAAAAGCTGCAGTGCCACACTGATGTTGCATGAGAAATGTTGTCATGTGCGCAGACTCTAGGGTGGACTTCTTGGTATTCAATGTTGGGGCATCTGAAGTAGTGTGTTTTAAACCCAAAAATGGCTCATGGTGGGTTGGTGGTGAATGCCTGCTATGGTTACAGAGCGCTGGGGCTTGATAGGAAGTACTGAACTGGGATTTTAAGGGCAAGGGGCTTACAGCAAGAGCAATGGTTTAAATTTGTTTTTGTGTCTGGAAGATATTTCATGTGATTCATTGCTGGCTATGATTCCGGTGGAGAAATGGCGCCTTACTCAAGTACACTATGTTCCATTAATGTGACCGATGTTTTTGCAGTTACTGGGCCTGAAACTGTCTACATGATACCTCTAACTGCCGTTGATCAATCAACTGTTGAGCAGCTGGGGGAAATACCTCTGACTTTAAAGTTCATACAAGTTCATACATCAGAAAGCCTTTGTAAGTCTCTGTAAACTGCAGTGTCCAGTTGGCTCCAGGGTAATTAATGCTGTATGAATGCTGTCATGAACGCTGTTTTGCAGTACGTCAATAGCATTTGCATTGGTCACCTTCGCTTGAGGTTTTAACTTCAGGTCAGACCTTTTGAACACGCAGACAGTCGTTGTTTGCTTTTGCAGTTCGGCACAGACGGCCATTGATCATCAGACTTTTCACACCGTCTCAGATTCCCAGAAGTCTTTTCTCTGACGTCTAACACGCCTACGTATGTTTTGGAGAAGGGATTGGGAACAAGTTTATTTTGTGAACTTGGTGCTTTTCAATTTAACAATGTTTTCCTGACTCAAAACCTCAAGATTTCTCCTGTTACCTTTTGTATTTCCGACATTCATGCGAGTAACACATTTGTCTTCAGCCTGCTAGCTTTCTGTGTTTAACACGCTGTTGTCGTGTCTTTCAGGCTCCTCACACTCTTCGGTGTCCCCCAGTTTGCCCAGCAGGACCAGCAGTGCCACCAGCTACCCTTCCACAGCTCACAGAGACTCTGGCAGCGACATAGAAAGCTTCCTAAACGCAGAGCCGGGATATGACAGCGTCTTCAGAAAGGTCAGACTCGCTGCTGTCACCTGCAGGACAGACGAGCTGGATGGTTTGCCAGTTCAGCTGTGTTCACTAGCGAAGAAAGTCACACAGTCCACTTCTTGAAAATCAGTGTTGAGGTGTTGAATACACTTAAAGTATAACCACGTTTATATGAGTACGAGGGGAGAAGAGTGGTGCTTTGAATCCCTTTACAAATGTTTGGGGGACAGAACTAGAACGAAAGAAGAACAAAACTAAAGTAAAGAACAGCTCTTATTTGTGACTATGTGTCTGTATCGTTTGTCAGCTCTATGAGCGTTAACCAGCTTATTACAAAACCAAACTGCACAACGATCTGTACATAAAGGTAAATAATAGACGTCTAAACTTTGATTTAACAGTGAATTCGGGGGTTCATTTCCCAAAATCCTGCCCTGGCTGCAGTCCAAACATCCGGCTCACTCACAGCCAAACAGCAAGATTATATTTGGTGTTTGCCCCTGCAGCTAGTCCTGTAGGGATTCTACAGTGGAGGAGCTATTTAGTCAGTCTGTGCTTGGCTTTTTATTTATCAGCACCCCGAGGCTGAGATGCCAAACATCTACTAAGCATCTTTTTAAGCCAGCAGCTCTACACTGCTGCTGGGGAAGTGCAAGCTGTGGTCCCTGCTGCCACTCTGCTGATGTTGATGGTCCCTTTGAAGCCAGGCGCCCCTTTGAAATGCATGTATCTCTCAGTTTTCTGCAGCGTTCAGCGCTGGAAACACGGTCATGGTAATGTGAACCGAATGTCCTTTTTTGTTGTTGTAAACAACAATGGAACAAGTCAACGCAGAGAACATCCGCTGTCTGCGAGTGAACAGCACGAGGCTGAGGGTTGGGACACTAGGCTGGATGGGCAAGATGTGCAATGACGTCCGCACGCATTGATTTCACACAATGCTAAATTCAGCTTCCGTAGGAGTGGGTTAACGTCGTCACTGCTCGCTGAAGGGAAATTGCCTTTCTGTTGCAAGACACGATGCTGTAGAAGAGTGGGTGGAGAATGACCACAGTCATGTCCCCTTGTGTGACACTTTGTAACTTTAACCGCTCACTAATTGTGTGTAAGGGTATCGGCATTAAATATTAAATGAAGTTTGAAATGCCGCTGAATCCATCTCCTCGCTCTGAAGCTTAAAGTCACGTGAACCCGCAAACACACACTGCAGTCACATGGACTCTCGCCCCTTAATGTCCACGCACGCACAGAAATCCATGCGTTCTCCCACTCCCAGAGGAAGTCTTGTCCACAGCATAAAGCAGATCTTTCATTCCCAGCTCTCCAACAGAAGCCGCTCTATGCTGTGCTCTCTCACTGCAGCTGGCAGCACAATAGGCTCAGTTGAAGCTCACACCTACAAATGAGCTCTTAATGGACTATCCCATACCTGTGTGTGTGTGTGTGTGTGTGTGTGTGTGTGTGTGTGTGTGTGTGTGTATGCAGGTTTCCTTCCCACCAGACCCAGGCCAAAGAGTACTTACCAATACCATTTGTTTTCGTGGCGTTATTCATGGCTTATATTACAGAGCTGTTAGATAAAACTGGTCAAGGACAATGAAAATGCTTGTTTGAATCACTAAAACAGTCCTGTAACAATAATGAATAATATTATAAATCTTGAAAAGACTGTGTATATGACTTTGAATCATTTTCCTGGGAAAGGTTTGTTTTCACAAGGTTGCCATCATTTATTGGTGTTTGTTTTAACGTCAGTGTTGCTATAAAGTGGCGATGGCTCATTATCCCTAAGTTTTGCCATTTGGTCCTCATTATATCCCATTGCTGCGGATTAAATAGCTCTCGTAATTCATCGCATGCTTCGGTGAAGAAATGCTGATGGATATACAATGTGATAGGCTAGGTAATTAAAGGGTAATTCCGGTATTCTTAAACCTGGGCCCTATTTTATTTATTTATTTCATTTTTTTTTTTTTACATATAATAATGTCTAAATGACTAATATGTACAAAAAGATGAAGCCAGAAACAGAAATGTCGCTCAAGGAGATGTCTCCCCCTGAAGTCTCACGAGAGGTGAGTTGTTGCAGGAAGACCAGGTTTTGTCTGGATGAACAAAAAGGATCTTACTCTTTAACAAAAAGCTCTATCTCTGTAATGCTGTCAGACACTTATGGAATAACAATCTCAGCCTGTCAGCGGAATGTAAAGCACTTTTAGTCGATGCACTTTTCACAGGCCCAGTTGCCCACAAGGATTACATTAAGGATTGACAGCTGAGGCGAGCTACTGGACCAATTCCAAAACCTTTCATAAGTATTAGTCATTTAGACCCCAAACATATTGTAAAAATCTGACTGAGGTTTATAAATACTGGAATTACCTTTTAACAGGACATATATTATGTTCTGTTTCATTCTATTGTATTCTACTCTATTCCATCCCATCCCATTATGTTCTTCATCTATGTGGCTGATAAAATAGTTGGCTGTTGGAGAGTCTCCCTCTGTTATTGTAGCTGGATGACCAAAAAGTTATTTTCCTGTGTTTCAGGGTTAACGGCTCCACTTCCACTTCCTAACACTGGACTATAGTTGACGCTCCACTCGAGTACTCCTTGATTAAATGTGGGATGGAAGTGAATACTTAAGTAAAAAAGGCGACTTTAAATCTGGTCCCTGAAATGATAAATCAATATTTCATTAGTTAGGCATTGAGTTGACTCATTTTTTAATTCATGAATCTGTTCTTGTTGCTCATGATAAATTATCCCTTGTAGGTGGTGTCTTCTACTTTGATAGATCCCTAAAGGCACATGATGCTGGGCAGTGAGGCTTTTAAATAATAATAATAATAATAATATATATCTTGGATGTCTGCAGAATGACGAACCAGTAACAGGAGGAGACAGTGCAAGCGAGGTTTCCGTCTCCTGTTCCTCCACGGACGACACCGCCAGCGTCGGTCTGTCCAGCTCCAGTCCCGAGGGCAGCCAGGGCCTGGAATGCAGCTGGAGCCCAGAGGAGGGCATCCAGACTGGGGCTACTATCACTGCGGGACTGGAAAGTGGTGGAGGAGGAGGAGGAGGCGGCGTGGGAGAAGCTGAAGAAGAGGCCAAGGACAGAGTGACAGAGGTGCTGCGGCGCTCTTCTCTTCTCCGGAACAGCATCCGCTCCCTGTCGCCTCTTCGCCGCCACAGCTGGGGTCCCGGAAAGAACAACGGAGGTGACGCAGAGATGAACCAGAGGAGGTGAGTCTAGGAAGGGGGTTAGATTGTATTAGGTTAAGGGCCCTTTCACACCCACCTTGTTTGGTCCGGACCTTCTGACTTTTTAGTGTGATCTGGACCAAAATCACTGGTGTGAAACCTCCCTGGAGCGTGGTCCGAACTAAACAGCTGAACCGTGGTCCGATTAAAAAGAGGTGTGCGTGGTCTGGATCAAAGTTCTCCAAGGTTCAGTTCTAGTGTGAAGGCATATGTTTGGATGCTTCAGACGTTCGGACCAATTACAGGACGTTCTGGCAGCCTATCAGAGCTGTCAGAGGCCGGAAAAAGGAAAAGAAGACCTCTCAGCAGTTGGTGCTTCTGGTAGTAACGCCATAATAGTATTATTATAACGGCAAAGTAATTCATCTCTTCATACATTTTTCTCCATTCAAACTGCGATAGAAGGCTACCCGCCAAATTGACAACACGCCGACAGCTGACGCACGTCCGTCCAATCAATCAGTTGTCAGTATAGGGAGACGCAGCTCCTGTAGGTGATGGCCACAGGGCGTAAGTATGTCGCTCGCGTAATTGCAGCGTGAATCCAAAACTAACCGGCTCAAATGCGTACGACGTAACAAAATGTGAACCGTGGTTCGAACTTGAAGGTGTGAAAAGGCCCAAAGATGAAGCATTTCTAATTGCATTGTGGACGGAGTTGAACTGATTGTGAGATAGGAACGTTACTCCTTTGTCCTCGACATCGGCGGCCGCTGTTAGTCGCCGGTGTTTGTCAGTAGGTGTCAGCAGACCTGATGTGTGCAGATGTCAGTATTAATAGAGCTTGTTGATGTCACTCCCTCTGTGCCACGTTGAGTGTTTCCTCCTCCTGCTGCGAGCAGCTGTGTTACCACTTGTCTGGTGTTGGTAGGGAGCTACCAACATTGCACACGTGCAGATGCCCACACACACAAAGACACGCACCTCCCTTCCACGCATGTACACACAGATGCACACTTAAAAGATGCACACACACGGTCTCGCTCACAGAAGCGCGTACAGTAGTTATCACTTAGCACGCACTGCTTCACACTCACGTTGACACACTAATAACACTAACGCAGTGCACATTAAGGTCATGGCCTTCTCTGCCTGTCAGGCACTGTCTGCAGAATAGCTTCCAGGCAGGGAGAGGCCCGTGCCACAAATTCTGTGGACTTTTTAGCAGCTGCTATTTTTATGCTTTCCAGGTTGGACGGGCTTTCATCTGTAGTCTAACACTTACCGTGCAACTAATGGCAGGAGGAAGTATCATTTGACTGGAGGTGCCCTTTAGATGGATGCGAGGCGCCTGGAGCACATAAGCAGCATGCAAAGAAATTAAGACAAGACAGAGAAAAGTTCCTCCTGCTGCTGCTTTGACTATAGAGGTTTCTTGTACATGTAAAGCTAAAGGAAAATGAATGACGCAAGAGTTAATTAGTGAAACAAACACATGTCATCACCACGTCCTGCTTGGTTTGTCCCCGTTTTCTGTTTAGGCGCATATTAAAGGAATAAGTTTGACATTTTGGGAACTGCGATTATTTGCTGTCTTTCGGCGAGTTAGATGAGCTTAGTTAGCTTGCTAAATGTCTAAAGGTAGCAAAGTCCACCTAGCAGCACCTCTAAAGCTCACTAATTAACACATTTTATCGTGTTTGTCGTGTTTCATATTTAATGGACAGATATGAGAGTGGTATCGGACGTCTCATCTAACTATGGCAAGAAGGCAAAAAGCAATTCTCAACAAATGCAATTGTTATCACTTCCCCAACGTGGTGGCATGAGCTTTGCACACACACACACACACACACACACACACATACACAATAGTGCCCTTAGATATCAAACCTGTTGAAAAGACTATGGTCCCATCAGCAAATATAGTAGTTCATTCATTCATTCATTATGTTCTAATTGACCTGCCATCCCCTCATATCCCAACTCATCTCACCAATCATCCATCATTTCCTGTCTCGGCCTCATCCATCACCTCCAGTTCCATCCGTAGCCCTGGTGAGGGGAAGCCGACCTTTCACAGGAGAAGGTATTAATAAATCATATTCATCAGTTCAAATATTGTTAAGATTGACTTGTTGCTAGGTGACGTGTAAAGGCAAATTCATGTAGGCGTAGCCTTTGTCGATGTCCCACTCTTTTTATGTTTTCCTGCTGACCTACTGCTGCATTGCGCTCCATCCCTGCAGGCAACTGCGCTGAGAAATGTTGCTCTCTTTTCACCTGGAATGAGCAAGAAATACTGTGGCACAAAGAAATTTAACACACTGGTGTTTTGTATTGCAGTGATAATAACAAGCAGCCGCACAGAAAGTGGGGAGTTCAGCTCTGCAGGCTTTCTCTTGTTTTTCCTGTAGGGAACACTGTAAAAGGCATCTCAGGAGTTCTGAATTCAATCCTGGTAAAACAGTGTGCCACGGCAGTAAAAACAGTCATGTAACGTGTGTGTATGTATATATATACATATATGTGTGTGTGTATGTATATATGTACATATATGTGTGTGTGTGTATGTACATGTGTGTGTGTATATTATATATGTGCGTGTGTCACGTATCCGGTGACATTTGTTGATACAGATGTATCTGTGATTAGCTGATAATGGCCGACAATATCAGCCCGCTTCTATGCCTGTCAGGCTTTAATTGAGACACGACTTTTATAGTCAGAGATCACTCCTCTAACCGTCGGCCTACATATTTCACGTTCAAGAAAGCAGTCGCTACTACAGCAGTGCTTTCGACGGTGTTGCTAGTTCCTAGGCTACTGTGACAGTATTGCATTTGTGGGAAACTGCTTGGGTTCATGTGCATTTCCTGTCTACTTAGTGATATTACCACAACGCTGCTGCAGGAAATTAACTTGAACCCATTTACAGAGTTTATATTTGACGAGGTGAACTGGTCTTCTGCACGTGCATACGTCGGAGCAGCAGCAATAACGTCCTTTTCACTTCCTCCTGTGTTTGCTTCCCTGTTACTCTGCCACACTAGCTTCCCATCACTCCTCTTTATCTCCATTCTTCCCCTGACTAACCCCTCCACCGCACACTCTGTTGTCAGCTGGTGCCCTCCCGATGTTCCCCACAGACACAGTGTGGAAGTAGTTAGTTGCTGCCTCAGGTACAGTGTGTTTGTGTGTGTGTGTGTGTGTGTGTTGTTTATTTATTTTTTTTGGTGTGCGTTCTTGAGAGAGCACATGACCTACTTTGAATAGGGCGTATGTACATGCTAGTTGATTTGCATTTGCCGTTTCTGAGGGCGTATAGGCGGCTGCGTGCGTGCGTTTTAGTGAGGGTACGAACGCCTGCCTGCAGGTATGTAATAATACTGGCAGGAAGCCTTTATATGACAGATATAGTAATCTACATTCACAGCCCTGAGGATAGGTGAGTGCTACTCTATGCTGGTCACTGATAACAACTAAGTCATGATTCTTTTGGTCCAGTTTAGGTTAGTGATGTTTGAATGTGTTGGACTGATGATTTGCAGGATAATGGAGTGCCACACGAACCCAAGAGCTGGCGATAAGAGAGATTTACTGCTGGGGCTTTAACTATCACCCAGCCTGTCCTGAAGCCCAACAGAGCTGCAGCCGTGCAGCATAGCTCATCCTGAAATGTAGCTGTAGTTTTCCTCTCCATAATCATTGTATTGGATTTTTCTAGGCCTCTTATTTCCAGTCATAGGTCGATGTAATTGGGTTTGTAAATCACAGCTGCAGAGCTCTCTATGCTGATGCTGATGTTGGAAGTCATTTGCCGCTGCTTCAGCCGTAAATCTGCTCCAGAGCGCAGTGATCACTCAGCTGGCTAAACACTGTGCAGGACCAGATGTGTGTGTGTGTGTGTCTGTCAACAGGTGCATGTGTGTGTTTTTGTTTGTTGCAGCAATAGCTGTGCGTAACCAGAAAGCTGTGACAATTAGTTCAGAGACACTAGTCATAGTATATTAGACACTAGTGTCACTGAACTAACTGCCTTCTCTCTGCCCATACAGTTACAGCCTAGAGGGTCTCAGTGGAGGTCAGGAAGAGATGAGGGGCCCCACTGCCCAGGGGCCCCGGATCCTGGAGCCTTCAAGGATGCCCCGGCATGACAGCGATGACAGGGGCTCGCTGGTTTCCCTGACCGAGGAGCAGGAGGAGCTGGGGGAGCATAGAAGACTACATGACCCGGTCAGCTAACACGCATGCACACACCATCACGTTTTATAATCATAGCTTCATGCTGTCATGCTCTCATGCTGTCGGCCCCCGAGGGATCTTCAGAAGCATCCTCGGCCTAATTCACATGAGAGGAAAAATGACTTACAAACAGTCAGGAGAACTTTAAGACTTGTCAGTGTGGGGATTAGCAAGAATTAGTAAACATCACTTTCCTCGGGCAGGTTCTCTCCGTTCTCATTAAATTTAAAACAATTTTGTGAACACAACATCACAAGTCATTTGTGCAGTTTCCCTTTTCAGTTCACCATTCCTGTTTCCAGTTCAGTGGCTGGTAAATGTTTTGTTCCTCGTCATCTCTGCCTGGTTTAGCGTCCTTTTTTCTCACATTGTCACTCACTGTGTTGGACTCAACCTTGTGTCTCTTGCTGCAGAAATCAAGGCGGTATCGTCCTCTGCGAAACAGCTGTCCTCCCATGACCCTGCCCCTCACCAAGTCTGTATCCATGTTCGCCATCAGCCAGAGAGACATTGATGGTGAGTGACAAGTTGTGGGGCTGCTTTTCTGTTTTACCTCCAGTGAGCACATTACAATTGCGTAACATTGAGCCTCTCTGACCTATTTATCAATACATGTCCTCTCTGCTTTAAAGTCATAGTATATTAGAATTACAAGTAGAGCATACTAAATGAGTCAATAAAGTACAGTCGATATCTAAAATCACTTTTGAGTTTACTTCACATGCTCCTGTTTCTAAGCTCATTTTAGGGCATAATCACTATCGCAACTTTATATGAATAGTAAGACGTAGTTACACAGTTTTGCTATCAGTCCCAACAAGGACTATGTTTACAGTAGTTTTGCACTATTATTCCAAATATGACGCTATTCTGAATATGATACGGGTCATGTAAGCACCATATTGCCTTTGGTTAATCCGAATTAGACCGTATTCCGAATTTAGCATTTAATATGCCGATATTATGCAGGTTTTAGGAGCATTCTTTGGACATGGCTAGAGATGCATGCACAAAAGAAAGCCCCACATTTCTAGTCGGAAGGAGAAACACGCCTAATGTTAAACACTATGAAAGACTTTGACCTCAACAGGTTTTTAGTTATGCACAAATATTGCACGGAAACCTTTTCAAGGAGGTGGTTGAACGAACAAGTCCGCCGCTGGTAGAAAACCTTTCACACAAAGAATGATCAATGACATTTTCGGGCATCGACCCCTGACAGACACAGCCAGAGTATTCACGGCTGCATGCAAACGGGAATATTAGTGAAATATTCTTTTTCATTAACTATGTAAACAGTTAAATTATTCTTTTTTTTTATTCTGAAAAGGGCAATAATCCTGCCCTTTTCAGAATAAGGGCACAAACTGGAATAATTTGTGCATGTTACTGTAGTCACTGGTAGAGAAATATCTAGATATGTAGATGGAAAGGTGTTATCTGGGTAGGTGAAGAAGTTAAAACATTTGCTAGATAAATAGATTATACAGTAGGAAAGTTGTAACTACAGAGGTACCCATTTTCTCAATTATTTAAAGCCCCTCCACACACATGGTCCACCTGCATAGGTGGTTTCACTTATTTTCCTAATTAGAGCTCTGTGTGGGCGTGTATGATTGACATCGGCCTTCTGTTTATCTTGACATTTCTTCCTCCTATCCCCCCCATCCTCACTGTTATTATAAAGTTTCTTAATTTTAATAAGCCATCACTTTCTGCTGTGATTCATTCCTTCGTGCACCCCCCCCCCCCCCCTTCCACCCAGCGGTGGGATGCCTGAGACGTAAGAGGCGAATTTCCTTCTCTTTCAACCTTTCCCCCATCCTCACCAAATCTACGTCTCAGTTCACGTACGGGGACTCTTCATCTAGCGATGATGAGGATAACTTGAGTAAGTAATGTACTGTAAACTTAGCCGCAGTAGAACATAGCTGTGATGTCCGACAGTAGAAGTGTCCTGTTAGAGTCCAGGATCTCCCTCAAAGCACTGTAACCCAGAGTCAAAGGTACCGTTACTGTTTTCTATGTGAATAGGAAATACAGATGGCTCATCCTGCTGAAAAGGCTCAAGTTCACGTGGCGATAAGCAGCGCAGCCAAACAAAAGTTGTAGTAGTTAGCTGAGCACCAAGAGTTTGTGCCCACATGTAACCCAGAGTACAGTAAGATCTTTTTGTCTCCTCTCTCGACGTGTCAAACATCTTTCTGGAATCACTCGGACCCTACCTTTAATAGGTGTAGACGAGGTCGACTGACGGAAAACCGGTTACACAGAGAAACTACATTATGATATTCCATTACAACGTACACATAATGGATTATATTGAATATTTGACAAAAAAAAAGTTTTGCACTGGGTGCTCGCTATTATTTATGCTTTTGCATTAACAGAACAGTATGCACTTAAGCCTGAACACAACTAGACGCTGAAGGGCGACGAAGCCCTAAAGTTGAGCTGCAACAAAGTTGTCATAAGGAAACCACTAATTACTGCATGCGCAGTATTAAACTGCTTGCAGTATGAATGTTCAATTACAATGAGCTTGTGGCAGTATTGTAGGTTTATAAAACTACCTTTCACCTAGGCAGCAGGCTTTGTGTTAATAATTCCTGTTGACGGCATTAAATTAGACCATGGCTTCTCCTGCCCCCCCCTACACACACTATTTACCTGACCTTTACTTAGATTAGTCGTTGTTTTGTCTCTTTGCAAAAATTAAACACAATCACCAGAGAAAGAGGAAAAAGAATAACCCTAAACACTGCAGGGGAACTGCGGAAGCCCGTTCTTCCCTCTAGATAAAGGTGAGCCTGTCACCTTTAGTTATAGACACTGAGCCTTCCTTTTTCTTATCTGTGAGGTATTTCCATTAGTGTTCTCTGTCTCCTTGACTGTGTTACTAGCAACACAGCGAGGCCAAAACTGTGCCCCCATTATCCTGTTTTGGGTTTGACTTTCTGATTCAGAGCAGGCAGGCAATTCTTGGCATATTTCTGTGCACGTCAGACTATTGGGCAGAAATGGTTGTTTAGAAGGAAGCAGGCTTGTTCCCTAGAAAACATACCAAATAAGTAGAGACTCTGTGGTGATTATTTGGCAAAGACTGTATGCTTTTATTTATATCAAGTGCAATCAGATTAAAAATACAGCTGGGTCAGACATCAATTGAAAAATACCAACATTTTGGCAGCTACTGGAGCCAGGAAGCAGCCTGGGCAGCGCTAGAGCAACGTGTAGCCACGACACAGAATAAATGAAATGTGATTAGGTACTGAGACTTAGTGTCTTGCGGGAATAAATTTACGTTGTATTTTGAGATTTCCTATTTCATGACGTTGGATGTCTATGCGGCCAGGTATGTTTTGGAGCCCGTGTTTAGCAGCCATCAGTGGCACTGAATCTAAAGCAGTAATTCAGCTTCTGGCCTCAGTGCCAGAGTCATTTTGTTATTGGCTTCTACACAGCTTCCATGGGAGTAGCTAAATCCTACTATAAGATCTTTGATAAGGCTTATAGCAGGGCTGGCTCACGTGAGCCCCGAGTCCCCCCCTTTAGCTGATGCTATAGGCCTAGACTGCCGGCAGACATCCCATGATGCACTGACCTCACCTCTCCACCTCTACCTCTCCATCACCTCTGTCTCCTAGTGCTGCTCATGGTGGGAACTGTTGGGTCTCTGGGCATAAAGAGTCGGTCTAGACCTGCTCTATACGAACGAGTGCTCGGAGATAAATTTGTTATGATGTGGCGCTATGCAAATAAATCTGAATTTAATTAAATGTAAATGTCACTTGCTGAAGGTCATTAGAGGCGACTGTTGAAGGACAGGAAGGCAGAGATTATTCAATTCGCTGCCCAATACTTGCAGCCAGGACTGGAACTGACAACCCTCTGTTCGCAAAGAAAGATTCTCTCCACCGCGTCTACACAGCAGCATGTTAGCCGAGCAGCAGCCTCAGTGCTCCTCTCAGGATGTGTTCAGGTGCAGTACTGAGTGTAGGTCACCTGCATATTGGCAGCGCTCTGAGTCCAATAGGAAATCACTGTAGTTATGTGCTAAAAACGGAAGAAAATGGGCTTTAGGCCTGTGTAGACAGCTGGACTGATAAAAATATCTGTTCCATCAGACATGTTGGAACAGTTTGACATTACACCTGTCTCACATGTGTTAGGTCAAACATTCAGATACGGTATATTCAGTGAAAGCAGGGTGTCCTGGTAGTTAGTGTCAACCCCTAAACAGAGATTCTCACCACTGATACATAGAGGGATTTTCCACCAGCAGCACCAACTCCTCTCTTGTTTCTGTTCCAGGTATGAGGTCGTTCTCCAGCGCCTCTGGGTCACTAGCATACAGGTCAGTCCACCTCTCCACACACACACACACACACACACACACACACACACACACGCATTGCCAGAAAGTAGTTTTTTAGGTTTTCCCTTCAGCCAGGACCTCCTTTTATAGCCTTGTTAAGAATCTGTGTGGAGAGGTTCTTGTAAGCAGTCAAATGGGTCTCCGTGGAACCTTTTTATAGTGCTGTAAAGGATCATTTTCAGAATGTGTGAACAGGTAAGCCTTGTGATTGCAGCTGTTTGAGGCTAACATGAAGTGTGTGTGTGTGTGTGTGTGTGTGTGTGTACCAGCATATCCGAGGAGGAGCCTGGCCCTCTGCGGAGTGACACTGAGGGAAAGGGTGCGACGAAAGTCAGCCGGACCTTCAGCTACCTCAAGAACAAGATGTACAAAAAGACCAGGGTGAGGGAACACAGGGTTTTTATTGATCATTAATAGATCTGTGGCAAGATATTAAAGAAATGTGCAGTATATTTGGTCAAAATTCAGCCTCCTTTTGTAGACTTCTCTATGAACACTTTGAAAAGCCTCGTACATCTTCCTCTGTCGGGCCCCTGAACCGCTCCAGTAAAACAGCTGGGGGTTATGTGTCTTGCTTAAGGGCAACTCCGTGTTTCTTGTAACTTCCCCCATTCAGATTTCCCCAGAAGGTTTGGTTTTGAGCCCACAACATTTTCTGGTCACAGATGTGACTCTCTGGTGTAAGATGTGGTTCAAGTCATCTTTTAGTTTTTTTCCAGTGAGAATATTTAGTCTCTTATTACATTGAGTAAAATTCTGGCAAAATTCTTTTAGTAAAAATACTTTTGCCATGACTTGGAAGTCATAGCATTTTAATTTAGATTTAAAAATGACACTGATACATTGTCCTATTTGTGAATTAAAGGGGCTATATATAGTTACTTAAAACTTAAACTTGTGCTCGCTGTCTGTAATCGTGCAGCCCTTGCAAAGAGACTCAGAGGCGAACAGGAAGTAAGGCAGGAAGACAAGAGTTGGCTGTGGTTTTATAATCTCATCTCTTACCTCAGTCACTTCTTTGCTTTTTAAGTGACAGGATCCTGAAGGAGTTCACCGCCGCCTGCAGCCGGTCTCCACGTTTATCGGCCATGGTTTTGCAGTCTCGAGACAATTCGCAGAGCTTTGATGTTCTAATTGGTTACATGGTTATTGGATTAGCATCCATAATATATGTAAGGTATATATATTCAGTGACAACCAAATTGGCTACCCCAGCAATTTCTTCATTGCTTTCACCTGGATGAAACTTTTTAATTTAAAGATTTGAAAACCATCATCCCATCTTCCTATCAAGTAAGAAATGACCTTTATTATTTAATTGTCCAAATTTCTATACAACTGCTGTCTTATCAAAGAGCTTCTGTAAATTTAAATATAATAAGTCTGAGTGCTGTGGGAGGGGATCTAGTTTGTGCAGTTTTGACATAGTGACTGTACCAGACAGATGGGTCATTGCAGTAATAGCACCTCCTGCTGCGAGCCAGTCACTTCCTCATTGCAGCTTTCCTGATGGAGCCTCAGTGCTGGTTGTAGCTTCAGCCGCTCAGCCACAGCCGGGAATGTTATACAGGAGATTCACAGGGAGCCATGGCTTCTCACTGAAGTGGAAAGGCTGGCTGGAGGTAGGCTAACACTGCTCTGGTTCCCCGGACAAATGGCGTCTAGTGTAGTGAAAGAGACGCAATACCATGTTAAAAGTGACCGGTGCCCCCCTGTGGGCTGATGTCTTTTTTTTTTTACCAGTGAAGTCACTGCCTGTTACAGTGTGTCTCACACAGAATTGTCTTTTTGTTGAAATCTCTGGTTTAGATGTCACAGGCGATCACTTCTTCTGCGTGTAGCCAAAAGAACCGTGCTGAGTCGTCTTTGCTTCCTGTGTTTTTCCAATAAGTTGAACCACATCTATAAATTATTCTTAGTAAGGGCTACTGTGCTGAAGAATGCTTCATTAGGCCTCTAGTTTGTAGAGGTTTGTCGATGTGTTTCGACATGTGACCGTTGTTGTTGGAAGTGAGAATGGATGCTAAGTGTTGTAATAACACATGCAGGCTTCTTGCGATCCACTTAGCCTCATGGTGTCTTGAAGCTACTGAACAAAATGAGCTCCAGCATGTCAGAGCTTTGTGGTCCCCTCAAACCAAGAGGCCCAGGGCCGGCCATTATAACGAGCTGGAAACGGCATTTTCCCATTTCCTCTGGGTTTGGGTGGAGGCTCTGTGATGTAAAATCAAGAGAATGAGAGCTCTGTTCTTCTCTGCATCACTTTATGGGATCGTGATTCAGCTCGGTGTTTAGAGACGACCAACAGCTGAGGATGACCTCGTCCATTAATGCAGAGGCAACAGAAAGACCGCCCTGTTATGGAAAGGTCAATGGTTCGAGTCCCAGACAGCGTGTCTCCATCAGTAGTCATGCATCCTGCAGAAGTGGCTTTCAGCAGCACACTAAAGTCCTCCCTGCTTAATCATGAATAAGAGCTGTACAGTGGCTGAGAAAACAACACAACATGACCGTTTGTTGTCCTTTGGTAGAAGTGGTCACTATAATTGCTAATTGTCTGTCACAGTTGTAATCGACTGCTTAGCATCATATCCAGCATTATAAATTTCTACCAGTAATCCTGTAACAATACAGTTGTTTTGTTTTTTTCAAGAAAATGGCTTTAAATGAAGCAAAACAGCAAAGACTCCCTGAAAACAAAGAGGCGCTACATTTTAAATAGTCTGTTAATGAGACAATTTGTTGTCAGCATAAATAATGCATCACTTAATATGCAAAGCCCCCTGCAGTGTAGTACAACGGAGTAATAATGTTGCTCTGCTGGATTCTGATTGGAATTTAATATAAGCAACTGGCCAGACTCTGAGACATGTTGCCAATGTGTCTACAGGTAACCAAGCACAGTCCTATTTATGTTTTTACTTTCCAAGCATCTGACTGGCTTGTATGAAAGTAATTATTGAGGTGAAAGTTACCTTCCTCTCCTGGTATGGCTGGTTTTGTGTTCTTGACAATGGAAATTCCACCTGTGCAGGAAAAGGAGCGAGAGAAAAGGGAGAAAGAGAAGGAGGGCAAGGAGAAGGACAAGAAGGTGGTTAATGGTCATGTCTTCACACCAGTCAGCTCGGGCCAGGCAGCCCACTGCTCCCAGTGCAGCAAGGCTTTCAACAGCAAGGAGGCTTTCCATTGCACACGTAAGTACCTCTCTCTGTTCGTTCCTCTGTGGCATCGTTCTTTGGTTCCTGTGTGACTGGTTAATAGTTAATAGATATATCCACATATGCAATTAAAGAGTGTGATTTATGGACAAAAAAATGATTTTGGTTGTCAAGTGATCCTAACAGAAAATAAAGAATAATTTATATAGCTAAGCAGGATTAGTCTTATTTGGCTGAACCAGCTTCATGATCACTTCCCAGTGAAACTCTCTAAAGGGCTACATCCAGTGTAACCCAGTCTGGCTTTCAGTACAGACAACAAAACAGTTTCTGCATTGTTTTCCACTGAAGCAGCAGCAACCCTAAAGAGGATGTAGTTTATTGCACAAGCCTTTGGCGCAACCCCAAAAAAAAGCCCAAAAAGGAGAAACCGGCTCTGCAGTGGATCACAGCAATCCTCTCAATGGTCACAATCTGCCTCAAATACTTCAGACTGGCAAAGACAGCTCTTGTTGTGTTCAGTTGGCCCGTTTCTGATTGCTGGAGCCACAGACGGTTCTGAGGGTGTTTTTCGGGAAAGTTTGTACTTCGCAGATGTCTGGCTGGTGTCCATTCAACAGACAAACACAGTGATCCTTTGTCTAAGATTAGTTGGAATTAGTTGGACGTCCACAAAAAGCAGTAAAATACCCAATAAAACCATTTAAGAAGAGAAAAACGCAAGCTTTAAGGAATTTAAGCTGGTTTTACTGAGCGGGGCATAATTGGATATATCACATAATCTACTAGGCGGATGCTGATATGCAAATCTTTTTGACAGCAACACCCTTTTCAGTTGATAGGTGGAAGTGACAATGGAACCCCTAACCCTGTATAGAAACACCCTGACAGCTTCGGTGTGTTGATGTAATGCCAAACCCACAGACCCACGATCAGACCGTGTCATCCATGTGAACATGTGTATGACAAGGTCTGATAGTGGGTTTGACTTGTGCAACGTGTCTGTTTAATGCACTTGTCTATTGGAAACATGCCTCTATGAAAGTTTGTGGAAAGTTTGAGGAGCCTTGCTGTGAAGCGAGACTTTGACACGACCGATCGACCGCTTCAGTTGTTTTTGTTGTTCTTCACACGTAGGTACATTAAACACGACAGGTTTCTGCGTCAAGGTCAACTCTTACGAAATGATATGGCAGCATTGAATTTAAAGTCTTTCATTAACCCAACGGGATCAGATTGCAGAGCAGATCTCATTTTAGCTCTCTTGAATGATGACCCATGTTGCAAAATAGTGATTTGGGAATGTTTACGTAATTGAAAATTTCCCATGCAGTTCAGTGATTGTGTGTGTGTGTGTGTCATTTCCTCTCTCTCTCTCTCTCTCTCTCTCTCTCTCTCTCTCCCCCCC
>JAVQJF010023875.1:0-62069 GCA_036023855.1 Gadopsis marmoratus | reverse complement strand
CGACCGCGGCTACGGATTCAGCCTCTGGACCGCTCCCTGGACTCTGCCTGCCCCTTAGCCCCGAGCGCCCGGCCTGATCCCCCTTTTTGCAGCGTTGCTGTCTCTTTTTGTTTTTGCCGTACGATTAAAAGACACTTTCAGTTTATCCAGCGTCTGTGTTCCGTGCGTTTGGGTTCCCCGCTCCCCGAGTGTTACAGAACTATACCAGGTCAGAGTTGGGGGGGGCGATATGGCAAAAATATCTATCACGATATTTTAATGATAAAATCACGATCTCGATTTTGTCAAGATTCTTTTTCACATTGATTTTTTTAGACAAATTAGCAAGTTTCTGAACAACCAAACCATTTCCTCATGTAAAACACAGCCCTTAAAGAAAAAATAAAACAGACTATTTGATTCTGATAAAGTGCAGCTGGACCCCTCGTTTGACTGTTTGATGAGAATCATATCTTTTGTGAGGTAAAAAGTAACTGCTCATTAAAAATGCGCTTATATAGAGGCCTGATATAATATTAAATATGACTTATTCAATGCCTAAATAATGAGGCCAACAGCCTGGTTGATGTTTCAGTTTTACTCCAATAGTAATTATTTAGTTAATAATGCTTTCATATTGGGAGACGTTTGATAAAGTTTATAGATGTGAAGTCGTCACGTGACAGCTCAGAGAGTAATGACAGCGAGTCGCTTCAAGTGAGTTGATCCAAGAAAAATACAGCTTCTGCAAAAACCTTTACTAGATCTGAAGCATTATGTTTACCTGCTGTAGTTGTCATGTAGCCATGTGGAGATCAGCAATCTGATCATCAATCACAGACTGAGAACGAGCGGCCACATTTTATTCTCTCTCGCCAATCTGACACACACACACACACACACACACTCTTTTTTATCTCTTTTAAACGAACATCAGGCTAAAGAGACAGACAGAGCAGAGCTCCTCTGCTGTAGGGAACCTGCCTGACAGCGCAGGTGTCACGTGATGCAGCACAGATGTCTGTGAGCCACCAATAATGTCCACTATATGAACAATCATTCATAAAGCGCATAAAACGTGCGGCTCGTCGACACGAACAAATGCTGGTGTTAAAGAGGTTTGTTGGTTTAACGCCAGCTGATGAGCCTGTGCGTCAGCATAGAACTGAAACATATAGAATGTTGCTCTATATACGATTCTAGGAGCTCTCCGCTGTGGCAGATCTTGTCATTATTGTCATTTTCAAATTTACACCAATGCAAGTGTGATTTAAAAAAGAAAATGAGGAATTTAGAGTATAATCCAGATTTCCTCAGCTTCCTTGGGAAGAAGAGTCTCTGTTGAGCCTCGCATTTGAACATCACACTCACACTTTATTTTTTAGGCATGAGCTAAATCAAATCAAATCAAATTTTATTTATATAGCGCTATATCATAACAAAGTTATCTCATAGCACTTGTAAATATAGAGCAAGTCCAAGCAAACTCTATATCTACAAACCCAACAATTCCACCATGAGCAAGCACTATGCGACAGTGGCAAGGAAAAACTGCCTTTTAACAGGCAGAAACCTCAGGCAGAACCAGGCTCTTGGTGGGCGGTCATCTGCCTCTCTCAGAAGCAAATGCTAAAGTAGCACAATGATGTTAAGGTGCAAAACCTCTTATGGAATAGGTCAGGGTGGATGGTTAGGTATACAAAGTGTGTGACTTTGGCTGCATCCACACTAATAAGTTTTCATTTTAAAACAGTGTTTAAAAAGAAAGTACACACAAGCGACCTGGGGTGACAGAGCCTTGTCCACAGCTGCCTCCTCCCCTCTGGAATGCTCTCCCCAAACGTTTCCACAACTGCACTGATTTGTTCACGCTCAAATCACAACTCAAATCACACTTTTTCAGAAATGCCTTTAACATTTGACCATTACTGCACATCAGATGTTTGTAGTGTGTTATTTTATGTTTAGTTTTATCTGTGATTATATTGTATTTCATGTTTAGTTTTATCTATGATTATTTTAACTTACAGAAAATGTCTTTGAGTACCATGAAAAACACTATATAAATATAATTAATTATCATTATTATTGTAATTATTACCATCACTGGTTTTATCACTGTTTCAGAAATAATCTCCATCCATATATGCCTGAAAACACATATCACATGACCATTCACATGTACTGGGCATGCACATGCTGGTTTAAACAGGAAGCTGATTGTCTGCACTGTGGTTGGTTGCTTAGTTAGCTGCAGGAAATACTACAAACAAAGAAGAACAATAGAGAAAGTAAGTGCAGTGTAACATTGCTCTGCTTGGACCGACGACCAGGTGGATGTTTTTGAAAGCAGGGCTGTACTGGGACAAATACAACCAGCCCCAGGCATTTTGGCCCAGACCAGCCCACCACAATCACACACACACCCACAACCTATCTTCGTGCTCCCCTGATAATGTATATACCAACCAACCGTGCCACTCCCTAAAAACACTAGAGCCATATAATGAGTATGATGTCAGGTAAAGATAAAAGTTTTAAAGATGCTTAAAACTGTAATGATCAATCATCAGTCTTTTTGTACGTTAATATTATTAGAGCTAAATTTGTATCATTCATTTCTCTTGTATATACATACAGTCATTTCCCTGATGCTTTTAGTGTCAGTTGTACAAAACGGTAAACCAGGATGTGTATCTGCACAACCCTGCTGAAACACTGATATATATCCTGTATTTTTTACATGTGACTTAAATGTAAATTAACAAAGTGTGAATACTTCACTATAAATGGAATAAAAATGGAATTGTGGAATTTCACTTTTATTTGTTTATCGTAATTACATCTTTTTCTATTAATCATTTTAATTAAACAAAATGACATCATCATAGCAGATATTTTACATGCACTAAGAAAAAAATAATACATTACATAGGTTACATTCATCTTAAATATTATAGAAATATTACTAGACACACAGTTTGTGTCTACTAGAGAGGACAAACTCAATATTGTAATTGTTGTAAGTTACTGTAGTTAGCTAAGGCACACAAACATAATACTGCAGAGCTTTCTGATTCAGCCATATTCCACTACACAAGTTGTTTACTGTCAAAATGTTTTGGCTTAACTTACAGCAGCATAGTTAGCCTAAAACTAACATTTGGATGTTTGACTGACCTGTGGCTAAATGCTGCACACACACATGTGTCAGGATCCCACAGTGTTCCCCTTCTTCCTGCTGATGCCGCATGTCTCCATCTACTTTTGCCTTCTTAAAAGCAAACGTTTTCGGTTTGGCAGCTTCTAAAAACGTAGTTTTGGGTTCTTTACGCTGTTGGTTGTGCATTCCACTACACAGCAGCTTTTAGCCATGTTTCTGTTGTTTGCTAGCAGACCGGAATGACAAGGAGGCACCTTCAGGCAATAGAAATTCAATGAAGAGCGATGAATTGCTTTCCCCTCAGGTGTGGGCGAAGCTTAAATGCGCTCTGTGCCCAAAGGGGAAGGGTTTTAAAGTTGTGATTGGGCCAGCCCAATGTCAATGAAGATAAAAACAATGAGTCGATCACACAAAAAAAGACAGTTGTGTCGGCCAAAAAGGTACGTCGGCCCACCGGGAAAAAGCCTGGTGTGCCAGATGGCCAGTCCAGCCCTGACTGAACGTAAGTGTTGTTCCTTATTAATGTTGAGTTAACCACGAGTAGTCAAAGCTGATGCTGTTTGTTGTCTTCTGGGAAAGTGTCACGTGATATATGTAGTCACCATTGGTTTCTCTGAACCACGACAACAATCATTCTAAAATTTTAACTGTAGTTCCAATTGCTAAAATCATAGAGGTGGTGTATCTTTTCACATGATGAGTTGTTGAACTATAAGTTTGAAACAGAAATAAAGGTTGGAATGGAGATTGAATAGCTACATTTAAACAAGACAAGAGCCCCGTGAGGCTGTTAGACACAGCGGTGCTTTGAGCACACTGACATGCTGATGTTTAGCTGGTATGATGCTAACCATGTTCACTAATTAAATTAATTTTATTAGATTTCTAATTGTAATTCATCATCTGGGAACCATGAATGTCTATACAAAATTTTGTTCTAATTCATCCTGCAGATATACATTTCACTTAAGTGAAAATTTGATCAGTTCATGGTGCCAGATGAAAAGTCAGAGGACCACCAAAATTATTACTAATCATCACCTGGACACCATGAACACCTTTACCACATTTCATTGCATCCAGAAGTCATTCATATATTTTATTCTGGACCAAAGTGGAAGACTGACCAACCAACAGACCGACATTGCAATTTCTGAAGCCACATTGCTAGCGTCTCTTTTTCCCAGATCATCTTATATGTCACATGGACAAGTCCCAAAGTGATTTTGATATTGACTTTATCAATGGTTTTCTTGGATATACTGTGGCATGGTTTATGCATCAGGCCTGCTCTGAGGTGGTGGGGGTGTGTCACTCCTGTGGGTTTGCACAACAGAGAAGTGAGACTGGCATCTGTTTCCCTATGGTGCTGATGGCCACTCATACCAACATGCCACTACTGTTACCGCTCTACCCTCTCTCTGGGATAAATTGAATGTCTGTGATCACACCATAGATCATGATAAATAATAAATCACACACTTACTTCTCCCCCTTCTTTGCTTCTTCCTCTTATATATGTCTACCCCATCTGTGGATATGCATTCTCCTGGCTCCACCTCTCTCAACATTATACTGTCTCTATCAGCCTTTTCAGCTGTCTCTGTTCCTCACTATCTGTGTTTCTGCCTCAGCCCTCGTACTCTGCTCTATCTTTGTGCTGTCCTGCCAGCTTGTACCATACAGGACAGAGTCTTCCATTAAAAGTGAGGCAGTGCAGATGGGTAATCTGTTGCCACCTCTTGTTTCTAATGCAGACTTCTTACACTTTCCTATGCTTACAGATACAGTCTCCACTATTCAAAGCTAGCCTCCTTTTGGTAGTGTGAAAGAAATTGTGTGTTTTTTCACTGTACATGTACAATGTCTCTATAACATGTGGTTAAAATGTCAGGAAATGCATTCACTAACATTTCAGCAGCCCAGGAAAACAACTGACTCCATCGCCTCACAAAATCACTAATATTAATGGGTACATGGCAAATTAATAAAGGGAAAAAACACAATTTCAAGCTAATTTTTAGCATTTCTTGTGCTTAGTATTTTCCTCATTCCTGTAGATTATAATATTAAATAAACTGTATTCATACAGCACTTTTCAAATGAACTAAATTAAGTTACAAAGATTGTTATGTGGTTGAACCAGGAATAAAAACATCAGGACTGATTAAGTAAAATCAGACAGTTACTGTCACAGTCTGTCTCTCTGCCCCTCCTCTCCAGCCATATTTCTAATTCCCCAGAACCCCTTGCTCTCAAACCGAAAGAGCATGCACTTGATTAAAGATAGGAGTATAACTCTATATTCATTGCCATTTTCCTTCCATCCACCAGGTACCCTCGGACTTTCCCTTTTTTACCCATCACCTGACTACCCCACCCTTCTTCACACCTGTTCCTATTTCCCTCATCTGCTCTGCAATTACCTGGCCTTCACCCACCTCCTCACCTGTTTCCACTTTCCCTTATCAGCAGTTCAGTACTTAACAAGCCCGTTGCCAGTGATCTTTTTCCAATTATGTCGTCTTAGTTGCAATGTTGTGTTCCTGCCTTGAGTTTTTGCTCTTGAGCTTCTGTTACCCTAACCTGAACCTGCCTGCCAACTTTCCTGTCTGCACTTTCAAATTAAATCAACCTTTATTTTTTTAGTACCTTCCATAAGGGTAAGTGCGGTTCAAAGTGCTTCACAGATAACATAATAAGATAGAACATGTGTAGACCATTAAAACAACAGAAACAAACTACAAAAGCAAAAAGAATACAACAAAAAAAATTTAAGAATATGAATCGAAGGCAGGAGAAAAATTTAATAAACTAGATTTTAAGCTACAATAAATAATAAAATATAAAAATACTAGATAAAATAGATGATAAATACATAAAGACATAATGAAATATAAATGAAAATGATTAAATTAATAATAATAAAATAACAGAAAATAAAACGGAATAAGATATTACCCCAAATATGTATACTGTGAGTAGTTGAGAAAAACTAAGTTTATAAAAGTAATGTCTATAAAACATTTGGGATAAGTCCAAGGGAATTGTATTTTGCGACCAGTTTATCTCTGAGCTTTAGAACCTACAACTACATTTTCAGTTTTATCCTGGTTGAGATGTAAAAGGTTTTATGACATCCAGACAATATCTAAAATACATTTAAAAAGGGAATCAATTGGTCCTGTGTCATCAGGTAATATATACAGTGCTCAAAAAAATTAAAGGAACAGTTTGAAAACACATCAGATCTAAATGGGGGGAAAAATCATGCTGGATATCTATACTGATATAGACTGGGTAATGTGTTAGGAATGAAAGGATGCCACATTGTTTGATGAAAATGATCAACCTACAGAGGGCTGAATTCAAACACATCCTGAAATCAAAGTGAAAAAATGATGTGGCAGGCTAGTCCATTTTGCTGAAATGTCATTGCAGCAACTCAAAATGGTACTCAGTAGTTTGTATGGCCCCCACGTGCTTTATTGCATGCCTGACAACATCGGGGTATGCTCCTAATGAGACGATGGATGGTGTCCTGGGGTATCTCCTCCTAGATGTGGACCATGGCATCTCTGAGCTCCTGGACGGTCTGAGTTACAACCTGGCAACGTCGGATGGACCGAAACATAATGTCCCAGAGGTGTTGTATTGGATTTAGGTCAGGCGTGCGTGGGGGCCAGTCAATGGTATCAATTCCTTCATCCTCCAGGAACTGCCTGCATACTCTCGCCACATGAGGCCAGGCATTGTCGTGCACCAGGAGGTACCCAGGACCCACTGCACCAGCGTAGGGTCTGACAATGGGTCCAAGGATTTCATCCCGATACCTAATGGCAGTCAGAGAGCCGTTGTCTAGCCTGTAGAGGTCTGTGCATCCTTGGATATGCCTCCCCAGACCATCACTGACCCACCACCAAACCGGTCACTGTGAATGATGTTACAGGCAGCATAACGTTCTCCACGGCTTCTCCAGACACTTTCACGTCTGTCACATGTGCTCAGGGTGAACCTGCACTGTGAAACACGTTGTGAAAAGCACAAGGCGCCAGTGGCGGACCTGCCAATTCTGGTGTTCTATGGCAAATGCCAATCGAGCTCCACGGTGCCGGGCAGTGAGCAAAGGGCCCACCAGAGGACGTCGGGCCCTCAGCACTCTCATGAAGTCTGTTTCTGATTGTTTGGTCAGAGACATTCACACTAGTGACCTGCTGGAGGTCATTTTGTAGGGCTCTGGCAGTGCTCATCCTGTTCCTCCTTGCACAAAGGAGCAGATGCCAGTCCTGCTTCTGGGTTAAGGACCTTCTACGGCCCTGTCCAGCTCTCCTAGAGTAACTGCCTGTCTCCTGGAATCTCCTCCATGCTCTTGAGACTGTGCTGGGAGACACAGCAAACCTTCTGGCAATGGAAGCACGTATTGATGTGCCATCCTGGAGGAGCTGGCCTGCCTGTGCAGCCTGTGTAGGGTCCAGGTGTCGCCTCATGCTACCAGTAGTGACACTGACCCTAGCCAAATACAAAACTAGTGAAAACAGTCAGAAAATATAAGGAGAGGAAAAAATGTCAGTGGCCTCCACCTGTAAAACCATTCCTGTTTTGGGGGTCGTCTCTTTGTTGCCCCTCTAGTGCAGCTGTTGTTCATTAACACCAAAGCAGCTGAAACTGATTAACAACCCCCTCTGCTACTTAACTGACCAGATCAATATCCCAGAAATTTAGTTGACTCGATGCTATACTCAATTTTTTTGAGCAGTGTATATTGTGACCTCTTGGGAGGCCGGCATCATTAACTGACAGACTCTGTCAGGTGTGGGTGCAAGGAAGTACGACACAGCACGTGATCACCTCGGCTCGGCCTCCTGCGACATCACAATATATATACATAGAATATTTTTATATTAACCATGGGTCACATGACTATTTGCGTCAAACGGGTTGCTCAAAGAGATGAACCAACATTATCACTGAATTATTGCAGTTCTCCTCAGCTCTGTGGAGCATTATAGCATCTTTCAGCTAATTGTTTTGGCTCTCCAAAGCAACTGGTCCTCCCTCACCACTCCCACAGTGTCATTCTCAACCTCAGAAGTTTTTTTTCAACAAAAACCTCTAAAATTCGACTGTATGCTACCACGCCAGCAGCAAACGACCCACAACTAAAGTCAGCAACTAGTTGCTGAACATAATGGAGCAATTAGTGGCTAAGAACTCAGATATTTCATTCAGGACTTGGTTGGGAGCAAAACAGAGCTAAAAGGAGAGTGAATATTGGCCAGAAACATACGTAATATGAATGGTTCATATCTTTCTGTACATTTTCTTGCTTTTGCAGTTGTACTTAATACAACTGTACTTAATAGCCACACGATGATTGATTATGTGCAACAGCAAAAATATTCAAACTGATATTTATTGATTTTTTTCTATCAACTGAAGGCTAACAGGGCCATTGACCCCCACAAACCTTCTCTTTGGAACTGCAAATGCTCCGTTTTCACTTAATATTTTGTCGTCTTTAGATTTTTCTATCACGGTCTTCCCCTCTCTGTGCAACATATAGACACATACAGAGAGAGAGGGGGAGAGAGAGAGAGCAGCACACTAGACAGACGGACTGCCTCCCCCCCAGCATGGCTATAATAACCTCCTGGTGTTGGAGCAGACTCTCTGAGAGATATCCTTGAGCCTCACCTCCATCTCTCTAACAGGTCACGCCGAGATCCAGGAGATAGTGAGCTATAGTTAAGGTCCAGATCTGCTATCTAGACTTGAGTGATGGAGGAAACCATGTGGCGACATGTTTATTGTCACCCAGATGGTCCACAATGCAGTGTCTTGGCGAGCAACATCCGTCCCTAATATAATTCATGGGGTGGCACCATTGTGGGGTGACTGATAAGGCCTTCACTTAGCCCTGCACTGGTCACTTGTCTCAAGGAGACTCCAAAGAAACTTCACTCTGTACAAATGGTGGCCAAAATATCTAATCCCACCAAGGGTTGCACTTTAGTGCTAAAACTTGTAGCGAGGTTACAGGGCTGAGAAAGGCCATTTATAATAGGAGAATTCTCTCTCTACCATTTGGCTCCTTGGAAGAATTCTTATTTTGAGAGAAAAGGAAATTTCTCGAGATAAAACAATGCAGGAAATGTAGAGTAGATGAGAGCGACTAGAACAACTGCAGGCGGCCCACCCAGAGTGGGACTCATAGGGCGTCGTGGCTGTCCACACAAAATTGGGCCTCCAGAGTCTTTTGCCTTGGCATGTCAAAACATTTTGGCACGCTCAACTTAAAGAATTTCACTCTGCAGTAAAAAGCTGAGAAAATGTTATTCTTACAAATGATAAAATTGTGGTGTGTTTGGTGACATTTTGATTGCGAAGGACACCATCAAACACACATTTCAGCGGGGAAGGTTAAATGTAACCAAATGCACAGTTGTCCCAGAAGAGAGCAATCTGGTCACTGATGAGTTAGAGCAGAGGAGATCTGTTTCCCATCAAACCGTTGTGGTTCAGATTCTCCAGACATTTTCTCTGAGAAGGTAAAATGTGTAGAACTGCATAAAGATATTTAGAAATCTGTTCACCATTATCATAGCGTGTTATCATTCTGTGACATGGCTCATAAGTGTGTTATTTCACATTGTTAATGCTCACAGACCTATGCACTAACATGTTACCACAATTATCAGTACCTTGCAAATTATACATTTTCTTTCTTCTGCACATGAAGGATGATGAGAATAAAATGAACACTGACTTTTACTGAAAAGCATTCAATAATATATTTTTTAAAAACTAACATCACGATGTAATTATGCAGCTATGTGACTATTATGCGATCACATGTAGGTTCAGCTATAGGCATCCTCATCCTCTAGGTATACTGTAGATTCAAGTACATTCAGTATGGCTTAGGTATACAGAAAGGGAGATATACAGATATATATCCATGTCTGTATCCATGAAGCCCTTCACAGCCATCTCATATATTTTACCTGATAAATATTATATTCTCCTTGTATTTCTTTATCACCTTTTCACCCTTTCAGCATCACCTTTTGATTGTTTCCTAGCTATATGTTGCGTTAACAAAACACACAAATACAACAACAAAACACAATGAGCGAAAAAAATAGAAACACCCATTATGATGCAATGCAATGCAATATAGAAGTCCTGAATACTTCCCTACTTCAGTTGTTTGTGTGTTGACTCAACTCTGTGGTGCAATGTGTGGCTCTATTTTGTGACGCAGTTTTATTTACTTCAAACTGAAAATGTTTCCATTGAATTTTCTACTTTACTTACACCTACGGAGCAGCAAAGAGACCTAGTACAGCTGGGCCCTCAGAGGTCAACAAAGGCCAACGGTGGAAATTCACATGATATGCCTCCAATGTTGAACTCACTATAAAACAAAAAATGTTCACGGTTCACTTGCAAATCCATAGATAGAACTCCATTCCAACTAATTAAGTTTGGTGTGAAACATGGCGGTGTTTCCAGGACGTCACACTTCCTTTCTCTTCTTTTGTTGTCTGAACCTGTCTCTTCCTGAACATCTTGTATTTATCTCGAAAACAGGAGACCTCGCCTTTGGCTTTCTGTTGTGAAGAGTTTTTCTACTAGTGTTTAAACTTAAAGATGGCGGTGTAAGAGGATGGTACGTTAAGTTCAGCAATTTGAATGAAAGCAAGAGATTTTTAGTGATTAACATTGTGATAAATATATAGTATTGTGTAGCAAATTCAGAAAGTGCAGCTCAGAAATCTAAGTACATTTAAATAAATGTTCAGATTGTGTATGAAATGAGTATCTAAGCAAACTAACTAAATATTTAACACAAGGTCACTGTTACCAAACACAAAAAACAGGAACTGGAACTGCTGGATTCAGCTGCCCGCATCTTTATCTGCAGTATAATAAGTGGAAATATAAAGAGAAGGAAGACAATACAAATGCATAAACGCAAACAAAAACTGTGTTTGTGCACTAAAAATTCAAAAGGCATTCATAAGTGGACTTCCAATCTACATGGGCAGCCAGGGCTTATTTTTCAACAAGACCAATAGTTGGAGTTCTGCCTATCGAAGCAGCA
The DNA here is from genome assembly GCA_036023855.1 of Gadopsis marmoratus. Classification (NCBI taxonomy): domain Eukaryota; kingdom Metazoa; phylum Chordata; class Actinopteri; order Centrarchiformes; family Percichthyidae; genus Gadopsis; species Gadopsis marmoratus. The sequence continues at coordinate 50,820 of JAVQJF010023875.1, read as the reverse complement.
TCTTTATTCGGATGGAAAATGAATCCTCAAGGAACATGGCCAGGCGCTTTATTGTGTATGCAGTGTGTGGCCAGGTTCAAATTGGCAATCAATTATCCAATTAAGACTGACAGAAATGCACATCAGGAATTCCAGCCCATCAGTCCAAGCTTCTGATTGGAACACGATTAGAGGGACTTAATTAAACCCTAGGTGCTGGGTGTTTAAACATCATTTGTGCGGCGTCGGAGGGCTTGGAAAATATAAATCTGGACTCTGAATTCTCCACACTTATCCCAGTTACAAACCAGAAAGGACACAAAATACCTATAGAAATATCCCTTTGATTCCATTCTATATGTGACCATGTTGGTTATACAAAGAGGTGCAAGGAGCATGGAAAGGTAAAATTAAAATACATACCCTTGGGAAGATCAGATGGAAGAGATACATATTTGTGAAAATCGCACAGTACAATGCAATAACAATAGCGACCGTGATATTGTGCCACATTAGTCTTAAAAACCATTCCCACGGTTTAGTGGCTTCTGAATAATTCAAGGACATACCATACCACGGAGAGCCATATAAGTGTGATGTGTAGAATGAAATGCAACTTCCTTCTGAGATTCTTAGGGGTATTTTCTTACTTGGCCAACCTCTCCTTCTCCTGTGTGGTTGTTTAGTGCCTGTATTGATTTCTGAGCTGTTTCTTCCTCCTATGTCAGACGGTGTGAAATGGAAGGCACTGCATTTTAATATTGGGTTGTGAATTAATCATTTTTCCTGATAGCAAAGCTCAGCTCTGTCCCTGTAGGAGAACACCTTATCGCAGCAAATAGGATTCAAAGGGAGAGGAGCAGTATAATCCACAGCTAATTGGATGAAATGGCTGTGCTCTCACCCTCCTTCCAGGGGCTAGCGTCCATGCAGCCCCCTCCGCAGGGATCTTGGAGCCACCGAAGAGGTTATTACAGTTTGTCCTAAGGGAGCATTAATACCATAGCCCTTGTTCAGACATGCAAATAATCTAATTCAAGGTCTAGCTAATTAACAACTTAGCTAGAGTAAAGATAAAGAGGCTCAATAATAAGCCTGAGCTTTTTGTAGGAGGGCAATGTACCACCTACCTCAGATACACCAATGTCACAAAAACAGGAGGTGCACTTAGAAATTAGCAAACAACCTTGTATTGTAATGAAAAAGAGGGCTTTAAGCAAAAAGGAGAACAATTAATACGAAAGGCTGATGTAAAACTGGTCACATAAGGGACTGTACACAAATTATTAAGGGAGGGTAGTGTCCCTTAATAATAGTGTTTTTTTGGGAGAGCGGGGGAGGGTCTTTAGTGATTGAATGTGATCTCTCCAGAGGGCATGTCATTTGTCACCATCCTTTAGCTCTTCACTTTATTCTGAATCTTAACAGGAAGCAGAGCTACAGTAAAGTCAAATGTTTCCAAAACCCTCCTTCTAATTGTATTTCTATTGTGTGATCTGGTGGCCATGTGAAAATTATTATTCCAATAACATATTATGCTTGGAGTACACAACCTTTCTGCACTTTTAGTTATCAATGACAAAATTAATTGAACCAATCTACAGTGTTATATTACTTTTGAGATATTGTAACGGTTAGGGTGTTGCAATTTTTCAAGTCAAGGGTAGGGTGCAAAGGAAGTATTAAAAATGATGAAATGATCTTTATCCCCCTCACCACCCCGATAACTTTCCATACACAACATTACAAATTATTTTTATTTGTAGAGTCCCTTACAACAAAGAATGAAGTGCAGTAACAGTGAAAACATGCAGCTGTCTTAGAGAATATAAACAGAAAAAGTATTTTCTTGCATAATAACTGGTGCAATATCTTTTTTTTATACAAGTTTATTTCTGCATGTATCATTCCTGTTGGTTTATGAATAAAAGTGTACGTTGTTCGGTCATCTTGGCTGTTAACCCCTGGTGTTCATGTGGTCACAATATGTAAAGTGATATGCATGTCATGTTTTCAGTGAGTGATCAGATGGATATGTCAACATTTGTTTGACACTTAGCATACTTAAGTCTAATAAGAGTTTCTCCTTGAGTGCTCATGCAGCAGACTATGGGCACTTATTTGAATAGCCTCTGTAGGCTCTTGTCTCGTAATAAGCAGCAGACAAATGGAACATGTTTTAAGGCATCTCTGGCTTTTCCAGGGTAAAATGTTAATCCCGCTTTAGCAAGGTTACATGGTCAAGGTTGCCAAATTACCAACAAGCACTAATCACCCCTGCCTTGGAGCGAGTCTGGCTCAGAAGCAAACACAGTGGAACATTGCTCCCAGCCCCCGCTGTAATGCCTCGCCACACACACAACCAACCACACTCTGTGCCTTTCCTGTGTATGAAATTGTGATTTACAACATCAATTTACATCTGCCAATACCAAATAACTTTTCCTTAAATACATGAACTTTCTGCTCCAAAGGGTCTGTGCTCTCCCTCTGAGGTTGTTTAAAACATGGTGTAAGTGCATATCTAACTTAAACAAACCTGAAGATCGCTGAACTTAAGAAATTACAACATTACCATCAAAACAGGATCAGCATCAATTAACACTGAAACCTTACAGACTGGGAAACGTGCACATATCTGTTACTTTGTTTAGATTCTTTTTAAATGAAACCATGAACAAAGTAGTAAAAACAATTACTCATCCAGAACAAAAGGACTGACATTTGGGAAAGAAAAGAAGTATTCCAACTGATATACTGCTTTATTTGAAAGGTTCAGTAAAGAGCAGTAACAAAATATTACTTACTATCCACCACATATTCTGAGTCTTGTTATGTGCATACGTATAGTTAATTACATCTGTTTTTATATATGCATGCACGTGTGTGTGTGTGTGTGTGTGTGTGTGTGTGTGTGTCTCCGTGTGTTTGCACACCATTAAGTTGTTCTCTTCTCATCCGTGGGATAACCATAAGGAGGGTATTATAATGACCACTTACGTTCACCCTCTAGCAATGTTCCTAACGACTGATGAGGTTTGTAATGTGTTCAATATGTTGTTAAGTAACAAAGAAAAGCAAACCTTGTAACCTGCTCGTTGTTAAAGAATAAGGCTGGTGATGCTCTGTTAACCTGGATAAGTTGACTTTACTTAAAACAATGTAAGGCAACTGAGAGCCTTAAAAACAATGGAATCAAAAATGGAGAAACTTGTTTGTTTGAGTGCTAATAGCTTCAAAGTAACTATTTAAGTTTAATACACTAAAAGCCACATTATTGGACCTAAAGTCTGCAATGAAATCAACTTTTTGCCCAACTATTCACCTCAGAATTTTAGGATACAATAACTACATTTTCCTGTTTTGTTTGTGTTATTTGTCATTTAAGTTAAATATGTAAGTGGAGAAAGCTCTAAATGTGTCATGTCCACTAATAAACACACAATAAAGTACACTTATTATTATTTTTGGTTAAAATGACACACATTGTAGTTGACGCATACTTGCAAAACATGCGGTGCACTCGTTAAAAGATGTCGTTATACATTTTGTAAGGGCAGACCAGGCCTACACGCTGATTTTTTTTATTTTGAATTTTGGGTGTCAGCTCACCTCTACGCAGGTTCAGCAACATCTGTTGAATGCAGTTAAAATGTTTTGATCTACCTTGGGTACTACAGGGGCAGTTCAAAAATTGGAGGCACATTGCCTGAGGTAGGTTCTTCAGCCTTTCAAGATGTTCCCTGCTTTTGATGGGTTCAGGTGAGGAGAAGCCAGATTTTGGGCCACATGTTTCTCTAACAGGAATGTCTTAAAAGGTGTTCTCATTATCAATATCCTAACTTTCAGAGACATAAAAGAAAGAACTAATATTGCCAGTTAACAGTTGGAAGTAGTATTCCCATATAACTCGTGAACCCCAATTTATTTGCACAATCTGACTAGAATCACTGAGTGTTAATCGCTTAAAATGTCAAATAAAATACAAGTAAGAAGCACCATGCTTAACAACGACGGGTAGTCTCTGTCAAAAACAGTAGCTGATGAATTCAGAGAATACAAGGTACACTACACATTTAGCAAAAGTGGTCCACATTAACTTATGATAACTTCAGTTCCCCCAACAACACCAAGAAAAGCATGCACAACTTTCCCTGGCTTCTTAAAAATGTTCATCCAGCTTGGACAGAAAGCATGTCAAACAATTCTTCCTTCCTTCCCATAAACTTCAAAATAAGCCAAGTTTCAAAAGAGGAAATGGCGTTTTTTTCTGCAGATAATTCGGCCAGTTCAGACAACTTATCCAATGCTGAGAGAAAGGCTCCTTTACAGAGATGCAGATGGATAAATGGAGAAGAGAACATGGCGATTGTTTCCGTTATCATTAAACCAGCTCTGACCACGCCCAGAGAAGTTAAGGTGAATTTGAAGCTAAGCTAAGTATTTAAATTTGTTCAACTCAGAGAAAACAATTGATACATTGAAAACAATGATTCCTTGATAACAATACAATATAGTATGATAAGTTAAGTAATTGCAAACTCAAGTAATCTTCACTGTTTTAAGTAGAAACAAATCCCAGGCTAATGAGGGAACGTCATTTATTTTGCCGTAAATACTCACTAGCATGAAAAATGTCCGCTGCTGAAAATAGTCCCCAGTAGATGCATTATTTACTCCAGTTTGAGCACTTTTTGCTAAAAACTACAGTTCCCAGCTTTTAGGAAACTACTAAAATACTCTTATGAAAATGAAACTAAATAATTGTGAACCTTCATTAAAGATTTGCGTCTTCAGTAGGATCCAGTGGGCTTGGTGCTGAGTTGCTGAGCGCTACAGACAGGGAAGTCAAAAAGTATTGAGAGATGGACTAATGCATTGTTGGTTTGGGACTTTTCATGAAATATGTTGATAATAGGAAAAATATGGAATGACTTCACCCTTATACGTTAAGAACCTGAATTTCAACAATATTATTGGAGTCTTTCAACAAACTACTGTTCATGTGGCAATAACCTCTTAATGCTTTGCTAATGATTGGGGTGGAGATGAAACCCACTGAGACAATACAATTTATACAAAAGTAAAACTTATCCTTTAGACACAAACAATGATCAATTTCAAAGTTCTGACACAATCAGCGCAGTTGTTGTTATGAAATGATGCAGATAAGGAAAAACACATAATCTGCACATAATATGCATACACTATATTGTGCTGAGTAGTGCATTTTAGTCCACCGTATTAAAAAAAGTATCATTACAAAGGGTTAATGAAAGTATAGCATAAAATATGGTAAACCAAGTGTTAGAGTCCAATCACTCTTTTTAATAGCTTTGTAGTGGCCAGAAAATCAAGTATTCATGAAGATTGAGGAAGATGATCCAGTGAACTTCAATTTAATTGGTGCAAATTAAAACAATCCATCTTTTGCAGCTGTCTATCTATCTACTATCACCACTTCATTGCTCGTCTTGCACCTTGATTACAATTATCTTTTAATAGCAAAACTTGTCAGCAATTTCTCTCCCTTCTGATTTACGTCCCGGCCCAACACAGCGTTGTTCCATTCATATAATTCATGTTTTAGTGTAATGCAGAGTGAGCCTCCACTGGGCAGACGCAAGATGTATTGACACCATCACCTCATATCTGCTGGGTGCTATGACATATGGCAAACTGTCTCTCCACAGAAGAGGCTGCAATCCTTCCCCGATTCATACAAAAAGAGCATGTTTGCATGCCTGGGGTTTGGTCCCCCCAGACTGTGCTCGGAGTGAAGTACATCAATGGATTACGAAATAAATGCATATGCAGACACAATTTTTTGCAGTGTCCAATAATGGTTCCAGGCAATTAGACCAAAAGATGACACTCTGATTTTTAATTTGGGACAAAGTGATCTCTCTCTCGTCTCTTTCATCCTCCCCTGCCTCACCTGATATGCTGAGCTCAGGCCTTTCCAAAGATACATAGCTGTGGTCTTATTTTATCATAAAATGGGATCTTGCCATTTCCTCGCAATGACTGGAAGTTGAAATGCTCGTCTTAAGTGACTTAAGATTTCACAGATGACACCAATGGTGGTGCTTTGGGAATGGAAGGCATCAATTGCTGTTGAGCTAAGCAGAACGTAACATATTTGCAAGATCCAAGCAAGACAACTGAAAACACTACAAGAAACTCCTACAAAAAGTAGGTGAGAACAAAAGCTGTTTTGTATTCATTGTATGCTGCTGACTCTCTAAAGCCAAACTGTGTTCTAACTTTTGGAAATCGAACTTAAGTATACCTCTGCATTAGATAGTAATGTCCAAGTGAGGGTAGAGCGAGTGTCAGAACAGGCTTCATTAGAAAAAATTGATATTCTGTATAAATCTTCCATCCAAAGTATCAGCAGCAGACTCATTGTTGCAGCAATAAAATATATCCAAGTCAAGAGTTTCAGCGTTTGAAATTGCTGGACATTACAGCAAATGAGCCATGCATGGGCAATAATCAACAGACAGATGGAGAAAAAACAGAGCAAATATTCATATTACACAAAACTTCATTTCAAGATATGTGATCAATGGGAGAAAAAACCTTTGCTCTAGTATTTTATTGCCAATAATTATTCACTTACCAAGCATTATAGATCCATTACGTCAATACAGTTGCTTATAAACTAGACAATTAAAAGAAGGTAAAAAAGTGAGAATACAAAATATGCAATTTTTTTACAACTGACAATGATTTTTGGTGGTAGCTCTGTTGGTGAATGTGAGTGTTCCCCTCTTTTAAAAAAAAAAAGAAAAAAAATCTGTTGGTGCTTTAGGGAATTGTTCGGCCATTGCCGCTATGCCCCAAATAAACTTGGATGTTCTCCATCCATCAGGTGACTACATGGAGAGCTGACCTGTCATAAATTCACTCTGTGGGGATGATGACAGGGCCGGAGCCAATCTTCATGAAAGAATAAAAAAATGGCACTAGGTTCCCATCCCCCCACTCCCTGAGCCCCCTTCCAACCCCAACTCACCCTTTACCCTCAGTACTGGAGCAACCTCGCTCCCTATCTTCCTGCCTATCTCTTTCTCTTTGCACTTACAAGGCTTTCTCTCTCTCTCTCTCTCTCTCTCTCTCTCACCCCCTTTTCTCTCCATGGGTAAGCAGGTAATCATGAGCTGTCACAGAAAGGTGACCCATTAATGTGATGGATACGGTGTGAAAAACAAATGGTGTGAAACGTGTGGATTGCTGTCCTTACTGCACCTTGGCCTTTTGTTCTGTCATATCAATATCCACACAGGGCCTCATTACACAGCTGCACTACACAATGAGTGGAGCGCCAGGGTCAAGACTGCGCCACGCTCCCTTTGACTGGCTCCGACTGGGCTTTTCAGCTCAACCTCACCCCAAAGGACTCCCAGGTAAACAGGAAGAGGGGCAGCCTCTGGAGCCAGATACAGCACACATCATTCCGGACTAAATAAGCAAACCCCCCCCCCCTCAATCCTGTATCCATCAGGGGCCCTGAATGTGTTGCCTATACATGCCTGCAGACAAAACTGACAATGGTTTCATGGAGAAATCATTGAGTTCCAGTTGATGCACAAACTGGTATTTTTGCCCAGTTTAGGTTTCAGCTTTGTACTTGGAGATGGTGTGGGAGCCTGGACGTCCCTTGTATGTGTATAAAGTTAAAGCTATTGAATACATGTTGGTCTTGTCGATGTTTCACAGATTTTTTATTTTTTTTAGCCCTTTCAAACTTTCGGGTTCCCTGGCTATAGATCACATTTTTCCCAGACAATGGCAGGTCACATAGTGATAATTGAATCTCTACATTGCCAGACTGTGTGTGAACAGCAGCAAAAGAATCAATAAGTATGACTTATATGAATGTGTATGGACTCCCAAATTGCTTCAGGCATACTGTAAGATGGGCACTTAGATTTTCAAAGAGCCATACTGCCAGTCAAGGTCAGGAGGGGAAGCAGTGAGGAGCTGCTGTATCACGGTCCTGGCCTAACCCTGCACTGTCCATTAAACTTCCCCACTGGCTGGTCAAGCACTTATTAAAGACCGAGGCTAATTCCACTGCCAGGACCTGTGATCCACAAAGTAACAGCTAATCACCAATTAAGAAATATTATGGATTACAATCAATTGATTTTACGTGCAGGATACAGATTTATGGGCTCTGGAGATTTTCCATGAAGCTTCAGAGTTTGTCTGTGGGCTTGAAATATACTGCCTGCAGGTCCGTTTTGGCAATTGATGATCCATGCAAATCCTCATATTAAATACAAAGAACTTTTTCTTTTTATGGCAGATGATGAGAATGGCTTTGGTTCTGTGTCTTCAGTTATACAGTAGAAGTGAAATACACTGCAGCGGTCTCTACATATAAGCCAGTACAGGGGATGTCGATACACTGTCTGTGTTCCCCCTAAGGGTCTACAGTGGTGGTCTAGTGGACACCTCAGATGAAACACTGGAGACTCTATTAAGGACAGTGGTTACGGCCACAGACTAATCTAGTATGACAAACTGGAGGTGTCCTGTTATTTCCAGACCCGGTGATGAATCGGGGGCCGTAGTCCCCCATGCTGTCATGTCAGAGTGGAGCTGAAACAGATTGAGAGGGAGCCGACAGCAGATTGATGTTCCAGGCTTCTTCCCTCTCCCCTACAACCCACAGAATCAGTCCATTAGCCCTCCTCCCATTTGCCTATCGTTTTACACAGGCAGCTGCCCCCACATTCAAATGTGACACTCACCTACAGGGCTGAACCACAGACATACAGCAGACCAGTTAAGTCTTTAGCTGTCTGAGTTCAGTAAATAATATTTCTAGGTGTTTGTTTTTTCAATATTTCTTAAATAATAATTGTGAAATCTTTATGTAAAATCATTTTTTTTGCAGCCTATGCTGTGTCTGTGATCTGTACCCTTTTAATGACATTTTACCTTTGATTTGCTTTTTCGTATTTTGTTAGCTAGCTCGTCCCCACCAAAATAATTCTGCTTCATGGTATGAAATGCTCTCTTTAATGTCTTTAATTTTTTAACAACGCAAGGAGACGAACTTAGAAATTGCGAGTGTAGCAATAACCCGGAATGGTGCCCTACACAAGAAAAGAGGAAAAGGACAAAATGAAATCTAATATAGAATGTCAAACTTTAAAGGTATAGTCATTTTGCTGAGATTTTGCTGAAAGATTGATACGACCACTGTCTAAGATGTTACCTTTGGGCAGAGCTAGGCTAACTGTTTCCCATCTTTGTGCTAAGCCAAGCTAACTGGCTGATAGAGGCGTGGTACCAATCTTCTCATCTTCATGAGAAGAAGCACACTTCCCAACACAATGTTAGTCATGTCTTTAGTTGAACTGTTGCTGAGAAAAAATAAAATTAAAGTCCTACCGTTCCACATTACCGAAAAATTCCATTTAAATTGAGAATGCATGCTACATTTTGGAACAGGTTTCATGTTGTTGACTGTGTGTCCTGTACGAACACTGAACGCCCAACACTGAAGATTTAGGGAGGCTATAATTCTGAATTATTTACACTGATAATAGAGGGAATTTTCAGCCAGGGGTTAACTATGGTTATCGTTAATGGAGGAATGAAGACAATGACAGTGCTCCATAGTGGGTCCTGGTGTGTCTATCTACACCCCCCCCCCCAACCCCCCTCTCCCTGCGATGACCGCATCCCCACTGTAATGTACCTGTGTGTGTGAAGGACATCCCGACCGGCAGGGCTATCACAGACACAATCTCACAGCACTTTAATAACTTTGAGAGCGGTCAGCACCCTGCGCTTTAATAACACTCCCTGTCAGCTCACCCCACACTGCGCAAAATTGTCTCGTTGGAATTCTTTATGGTGGAGGCCAAAGAACTCTGGTGATGGGGATGGAATATAGCCACGATCAACCCGCTTCTACCTCTAAATGGCTTTCCAAGAGTATGTTTTTATCTTTGGCTCAAAACAAACAGGAGCGAAGACAGGCACTTGCTTTATGACGCAGCAATAAGCCTTTAAAATCGTCTTTGAAAAAAAATAAAATGTAGGCATTTTCATAGAGCTCACCTAAAGTTCACTCACTCATACGATAAAAATGTCAGAGCTGGCATAGCTGTTGAATGCACACAGGCACCTGGTGAAGATTTCTCCAACAGAAAGCTGCTATAAATAGTACAATTGATAGGTCCACCCTACTATTATTATTATTATTATGGATTATTATTCTCTATCTGCAATATATAGACCCAAAGATTCCTATAGAGGTACAGTACACCTATAACTATATATGTTTTCCAAGGTTTGGACCCATCCGATGATCTTGTTGTTGTTCCGTCTTTGGTATAATTTGGCATCAAGCTGGAGTGTTGCAGTCATGTTACATGATTTCTAGATATTGAAGTTTAACATTTTCCGTTGCCTCTTGCTGCCATTTGGAGCTGCCGGCATGCAGACTTGCCTGGTGTAGCTTCAGGGTCCTTATCATTATACAAATATTTGATTATCTGTTAAGGGAGATCACAGCTAGTAGCTTCACAAATGCAACGTGTTTATCTCCAGTATACATATTAAAGGAAAATTCAAGCTGAGCACGTGAAGTGTAAATCTGCGCTGCACACAGTATGCAGTGGCTGTGTTTCAGAGCTAATGATGGGCTCGGGCTGTGTTTTTGTGATGCGTCTGAGATTATAGCTCTCTCCTACAGCAGTGGTGCTGCCTTCCTGGTCATCACTGCCTAGTACTACTGATTAACATAATCAGCCAACATTAGTTATTCATGTGATGTGCAGAAGCGCTTGGGGGTCAAATCTTTGCCCTGTCTAATAACCTATGTTAAATATTAAAGAAGTACATGGGCTGCCTGATTTACATGCCTCTCATCCTGCCTTTAGATGCAGAAGTAGTAAGAAAAAAAAAATCACTCTAGGCCTGTGGTCCATTACTTGGACCAGGAATGAATAAATTGTGTGCTGAAAGTGCATTGCTTTGAAGATCTGAGGATGTGCTGTTGTTATCTTACAACGTACAACAACGATATCCAATACTAGATCATGTGCAAGCGTTTATGTTCATGTAAGCTGAATATGTGTATCATCTCACGTACATACCAGCCAATGGTAGCCACCATTTCCCTACAGAATTCCTCTGTATGCATGTGTACTGAATAAGAGGCTTTTTCCTCTCGACTTCACCTGACTGTCTGACAAAACAGGTCCCCACTGGGCATGCGTTAACTGACTTGCTGTGTCTTTATGCCTTACATTTCTTGATTACAAACAATGAGCAGGGGGGCTAGCCAAGCGCTGAGCGGCCCATGTCGGCTGAGAAGGAGGCTGGCTAGGAACCCCGAGGAAGTCATTAGGAGACCAGTGACCTCACTGGTGCAGAGCTCAAAAAAAGCTGCCCACTGGCATGATGTCATACTTCACATGTCAACCTTCATCACAGCGACACAGTGAGAGTCCAAAGCTGTAAAAACTACATCGTGTACCTGGCAGCGTTGCCTCCATTTGGTCTACAGCAGTGGCCTCACCTATGAATCAAGCAGATGAACACCATCTATGGTACCTTATCTACAAACAATGAGCAACGCTGCCCTGAACTAGAATCAGATCAGTGGTGGAATGTAAAGTATATTATATTCCTAAGGATGCATACATACAGTACATATGTTGTTCTGTAGCTCAAACATACACAATGTTTCTTTATGACTACACCTGGATGATATAAAGAAATCTACCTGTTATTCTTCTATAAACAGCATTCTTTAAAAAAAACCTCCAGGTCCATTTTTCTTAGTGTTTCTAAACTTTACAAAGCTACATCATTGTAGCTTTAAAATACACTTACAGGCTATTACATACCTGGTAGTCTTTATTTCAGGAACTCAGCCATTCTCTCTGGGAGTTATAAAAGTCTCCAGCCCAACAAAATAAATACAAACACAGCTCCAGCAGCAGGTGGATCTCAGTGGTGGCACTATATTCCAATTCCAGATTGGGCCTTTAATGACAACTTACACTGTGGAAGTGAATGGATGCACAATTTATCACCCATATTCCCTCACCCTGTAGGACCAGGAGGACCAAGTGTGTAGACTAATGAACTGCAAACACTCCTCCAGGCTTCCCTTTGTAGTGATGGAACTATTCAGGATTTTCTTTTTTCTTCCTTTATTTCTTTTTTTTAATTTGGTACTTAAAAAAATAACAATCCTCCTTGCTCCTGCTCATTACTGCTTGGCTGTGGTGACCATTAGGAAATGAAAATAACTTTGCTCATTTTGTGCAAAGCAAAGGCCTTTAGGCCGAGGGTCTGAGTAAAGAATTGAATTGAGTGCTCACAGGCTGCAATGCTCTCACAGGAAGAAATAGTGTGATGGACTAGTTTACAAGACCACTAAACAGCAAATGGAATAATTGTTTTGGTGCAGAGCAATGAATATGAGATTTAAATCAAAACATAAAATAAAAACTTAATTGTGCATTTTCTCATGACCCTTTTGTGGGCAGAGCACAAGTGACAATGCAAGTGAGATACGCTGTGTTGGAAGCCAAAATGGATGCGGTTGATTTTAGCCCATTGGATGTAACTTGTGCTTGACTAGAGCTACACAATCCTCCTTTTCACCTTGATGCTGTGGTTGTCATGGAACGAATTCACAGTCATTTTCTACAAAAAAACAAAGGTCTGGATTTACTGAGCAGAATTAAGTCGTATTGTTGTAAAAATTAACAGCTCCCATAATCCTTGATGTAAAAGCATCTATCTGACATAATTGAATAGTGAAACTCATTTTGCCTGGACTGCAGGGATATGTTGACAAATTGTGAAATGTCATGTATTGCATCGTTCAGTACAAAGTTGCACTTTGCAAAGAGAACAATTCACCATATTTCAAGGATCTGTCTCCTTATCAAAGTTTTTGGTAATATATTAGTCTAAATCATAACACCACCATCATGTACCAAGTAAAACCATGAATTGTGTGAATCTCTACAACCCGAATCTGTTTGTATTTCTATTATAAAACAACACATAACAAAGCAATGTATTGTAAATTATCAGTCTATCATGGTGCAACTAGTTGCTAAGCTAGGTTTGCTGACTATTCAGTTGCTAACATTCAAACAATCTTAATGTTGCCTTTGCTGAATGGGGTCAGCTAGATTACAGAGTAATGGTGAATACCAAAATGTAGTGTAAATGTAGCACAAGTGTAGAAGAGCCAGCAAACTGACTCAGTAATGTCAGTTACACAACAATATTTATCCATAGCTAGCTAACATGAGCTAATATTAGTCACCAGACAAAATAAGGCTGTTGCAGCAAAACTCCATGCATTGAAGCATGCTGGGGTCTGTTTGGTTGCTTATATTAATTAACAATTCAACTTTTTATTTGTAAGAAGGAGGAAAATTGTGTTATTTCTTATTTCAAAGTTAGCCCGCTATACCTACTACATACTAGCGAGCCAGTTAGCACATAGGAAGAGGAAAATATGCAGGCTGTCCAAAAGCGAGACAGAGAGCAAGCTAATGTTGAAACAAAGTTTTAATTCATTGGCTTTAACACTGCAGTGCTGGATCTGCTCTTGTCAACATGTGCTGAAATTTGTTTCGTGCAGCGTTAAGGGAACATGGCACACAAGCATAAAGTCTCACGGCGCTCGTACATCATCGATTCTCTCACTCCAAACACAAATGTGGTGGCAGGCCCGATGTATTTGGCAGAGACCAATGTCCAGTGGTTACTGGATGAATGGGCCACAATATTGCACTGAGTGAGCTCACTCCCACACCGAGGCTGGACTGCTGTTTAAATCAAGCGGGCGGTCACACTCAATGTGTACATCACCACTGAGGCATGGTGAGCAATGAGACGCCTGTACAAGGCCCCTGCTGGCCTATTGCAGGGCTGGACTGCTGAGGCCCCTGGGCTGCCTAATCAAATCTGAAACCATCACATTCGCTAGGCTCTCAGGCAAGGATGCATGCAAGAAAAGAAAAGACCACATCACCAATCAAAACCCTCCCCCACTGCTCTTAAATACCACCATTAGGAAGGCATTACAAAAGAATATGTAAGTAATGGGCATATAGAATTTCATTTATTTCTACTGGTTTCCCATCAGAAAGCAGTTTTGTGGTTAAACAGAGGTTCAAGAGATCCTGCGCTGGTCGATCCATCCGGTGTAAAAACACTTCTAAAAACGTATCTGTATCATCAACCATATGCAGATGATAACAACACTCTCTAACTTTCCAGACCTATGAAATTGATGTGTTTATTTAGCGTGTCCAAGCCCAGGCAGAGCAGTAATAGGAATCCCGTCGCTTTACCATCGATGTATGATAATGGTTTCCTTTGATGGAGATTTGGGCCATCTAAACATAATTAGGCAAGCGTGAACAATGATCTCCATAAAGTGCAGGGTACTAATTAAAACAGTTCAGCTTTACAGCATTTCAAACATGACAATAAAAATAACAAGAGGACCCAAATGGATTGCACACTGTGCCAATAGTTCCAAGGAAAACACTGTATCAGACATTCAAAGGGCATTGAATTCAATATAATGGAAATGTAGCTGAGGAGAAAAAATTATATAATTATAGAAAAATATATGTCTATTAAATTAATCACTTCTCAGTATTGTCCTCTTATATGTGTTTCTCCAATCTGTAAAATGAAAACTAACTGTAAGATTCAATCACAAACATCAGCTCTGAGCAAGAACGAGGAAAGCTGCTACATTAGTCACTTGAAACTCCGAAGTCAAATAAACAAAATAATAGAAACTCTTTTTTCTGAGAGTTATTACTTAAAGTATGAATGCAAACTGTATATATTATGTTAAAGTACTGTCTTTTGTTCACTGCTTTGACCTTATTTTATATCCTAATTAACATGTTTCATAAGTGTTCAGTTAAGCACCATTACATGATCGCCTTCTGATTACTAAGTATCTGCAGTCCATTAATGCTTGCTGCCTGAAAGCATTTAAAGCTCAGAAGATCAGAATAATAACAAAACCATTTCCAATTGTGTGTGTGTGTGTGATTCAAATAGCCAGTCTCTTGAGAGGCGCATTGATTCCTAAATGAATGCAAGGTTAGAGAAAAATGGATTTCTTTCTTAAGATGTGACTTTATATCTCTTCTTTAAATCCCTGCAGCACTGTGTGCATTTGATTACACACTGAGAGGGAGGAAATCTTTGCATCTTTATAAAATATTCATTGGAGTGGATGGGTGAGGCAAGCCTCTGTAGATGGTTGCTTGGTGATGGAGGAAATCTTTGGAAGTTCAAGTGGATAGAAAAAGAATTTGGTGTCTGCTGTGTAAATCACACAAGTAGGTCAGACATTTTACTGCCAAAACTGTTAAAAATCAGTTGGAATTTTGTGCATGAAGAGCTTTAATGAAGTGGCTTTTTTTTGTCAGTCCTTTAATAAATGGTGTGCATCTAGTAAGTGAGCTGATCAAGTGATTTACTGTTGTGATATGGCTTTTGTTACATCATCTTTCATCCATTTTACACTGACAAAAGATTGATTTAAGATGTGTTTGTGATTAAATAACACCTGGATCCTTTATTACCCACTTGGAAGTCTGGTCTGTGCTGCCAATTTTAGTTGTGCCCTCTTTATATTCTCCAATCTTATATAACCATGTGGTGACATTCCTGCAATGATCACACATTTACAGTTACAACAGCTATCTCTTATTATGTCTTAGAACAGTTAGCCACTCCTTACTTCCTCTCTGAGCTCCTGTTTGACCTGGATCATGTGCAAAAATAAACAAAGTACATTACCAACTTGGATAGGTACCAACACAGATAGGTTGATCTGATAATTGGCCGACAAAATGAATGGTGAGTAATGAGGATTTAAAACACAAACGCTAAGGCAATTAGCTAGTGTCGTCTCAGGAGTGCATGCTGTTAGTTGTTTTGGCATGGAAATGCAGGCATAGTATATCTCTGATAAACTGAAGTTATGGACAGCTAAAAGTTGGCATAACAGCACTATGCAATAGGAATAACATGTGTATGTCACTTGATGCTGAAACCACACTGCAGCTTTTATTACCTAGACACACATAAGTTAACGTCTGTCTGTATTCACCACCACCTTCATATACCTTAACTAACTAATAATTAGTGCTCTTCCATGCAAAGTATTACAAAATAGCCTGGTGTTTAGTCAGTGTGTTCTTAGTTAAACTGAAGGAATTCCATTTACATGTAACAATCACAAACTGCACTAACTAAAAACATGTTAGCAGCTGGTTGGATTTTCTCCCACAGAAGACACAGGTACACAGTATTTAGTACTAATAATTAGTTGGTAGTCCTAATGCAAATTTTGCCAGAGTATCTTCTGTATGTGTTTGAGGTGGAATAGGCAGTGAGTGAAATATTAAATCCAGTCATGCTTGTCCTTCTCAGAATGCCAGAAGGTGTCACTGTTCATGCAACACTTCCACACGTAGTCCTGGAAAGTTGGAAGTAAAGCACCTGCCTGGTACAGTTTGTAAAGACCGCACATTTGACTCTAGGATAGTTAAGAATATAATATGGCAAGTTATTAATGCATTATTTGGAGATGAATCATTTGCCTTTTGCTGCTATTGCTACAAGTAAGCTATTATTTAATTTACTAATAGTATGATATTAGTATTGGTAGTGTTACTATTTCTAAATAACTTTTAAGAATTTAATGTGTAATGTGACTAACTAATTGCGGAGATAAAAAAAAAAAAGAGACAGAGTAGGCAGAGAAGAAACGACAGACACCACTCTCACACACACACACACACACACACACACACACACACACAGGCACACACACACACGCACACACACACACACACAGATTGAGTGGAGGAGCTTGTCAAAGGACTAATACCCCTTGCTTGGTATCTTCAAAACTGACTGGATGACAAACATGTCTGTCAGCGCTGTGCCAATATAGTTTAGGGCCTCTCGTGATGGGGCACACACCCAATGACAGAAGCAGGTCATTTCCGTTCCCTGGCATCATAAATCCACCGTCTGGCCCCTGTCCGGCTGCTGATGCTGCAGAACACCACACACGGTGGACCTGTCGGAGCACCATGAGCTACTGCGCTGTCCCCATGGCACACAGAAATACACACACACACACACACACTGCAAACATTCTTTACATGGCAGTAGTTGTGGTCAGCACACGGCCCCATCTGCTCTTGTATAGCATCTCAGGTGTATGAAAAATAAATTCTATCTATCTATCTATCTATCTACATGTACTTTTTGTTATAGCTTACAGAGCATCTTTCAGGATTCAATGAAGAAAGCAAAGCTGTCATGTTGTGGTTCACCTGTCCTTTGTGCAGAACCTGACACCTCATATTCCTGTCTGCAGTAAGAACTGCACTTAATATACAGTAGCACAGCAAGAATACAGTGCGAGCACGTCAGATGGGGGATGAGGGATACTGCATGTAATATATTCATGTTTGCTTAAATCAGGCTCAAGGTTAAAACAACACCTATTTCTCTTGGCGTCACATCTCTTTGGCAGAATGCAGAGTTTCGATGTGCCAAACATGACACCTCCACTCACCAACACAAGAGAAATAAAGGATGAATGATAAATAAGTCTGCACAACCTTCCGCTATACACCTCACCCTCGTGTTCTTCTCCTCTCCTAGACAGAAATGCAAATAGGTCATTGAGCTCCATCCCCCTTTTGCCCTATCATGCAATGGCTCACTTCACTAAGAAAAAAGAAAAAATATAGGAAACTCTCCCATTTAGCATGAAAAGGTATTAATGTTTCTCTACGGAGGCTAGGGATCAAAATATGTGCTTAAGGGAAGCCATGACCGCTTTCAGGAAGCCATGACCGGGGTTGAGCGGAATGCTAAATGCCATACATCCTCAAGGTTATCTCTGAAGACAGAGCCCTTTTGGAATCTGCCTCTGCTTTATTTTCTTGAATGCATGCATCAAGTCAGCTGAACGGAAAAGATGAAGGTGACTCCTAGAACGAGTCAAATGCTCTCTTTTGCTCTCGCTCTCTCTCTCTTTGTGCACTCTGCCTGGTGGTTGTAGGGTGCACACCTTGCTGTGTCTGCAATGAATGGCTGTAATTCGGTGGGTCCATACCAGCCAGTGCACGCTCTCTCTGCAGCGTGTGGTTCTGTCTGTGGACTGGGATTAGGCAGAGGTACAGTAAGCCAGGGGCTAATACAAAGCACTTAAATGTGAAAAGTGTCATTTCCATCCCCAAGTCCCTGAATATTGAAATTAGGTCATCAGTGCAGCAGAGGCCAATTTTCACCCTCATATATCATGGCTGCCCCTCCACCCAAGGTGTCATTACACCATACATGGTCAATAAGCCATTAACATGCAGCAGACAATTTAATGTCCACACAAAGACGATGTATCTACTGTACAGTAACAGTAGTGAGTCGGTGCTTGTGCCATACAGCAATTCAGGGCATAAATATACATTTTACAATAAGGAGAAAGAGAACTAACAACCGTCACTTGGAGTATTTTGGATTGCTTTGATGCTAGTAGTCGTTTGGAAAGGAAGGGAGAAGCTTTTGTATGCAGAGTCCTTTTTTCCAACATCAGTTTGCCAGTGTGATATTCATTTGTTGGAAGCTGTGCTGCATAAACAAACAACGCCCAAGGCTACCACTGGCTGGTTAAACAACCACAGGCTGTTTTCCCTTTTCTCCACCGTAGCACATTGTAAATTCTTTGTTGGACCACAACATGCTCTGCTATGTGTATTTGACAAATAGCCTACATGTGCTGACAAGATCACCTTATAGTATTTACACCATAGAAGAGTATCGCATATGTTTATGTTCAGGCTTTAATTAATTCATCAAAAATGGCAAACAAAACAAGGTGTCAAATCATCTGACTATGATAGTGGAAGTGTTCTAGTAATGACTGAGTGGTTCACACTACACTTCCTCTCTAAGTTGTAATGATATAAGCATTCCTTTGTTTGTCTGCACCCTACATTTCCTCTTGCAATTGCAACCTTGCAATAAACTGAAGGCATCAACATTCCCCTAACAAACCAAAGGCAGATTGAGGCTCCTGCCACTGCCCTAACAAATGGGGCAAATTATTGTCACAACCCATGTGTCTTTCTCCTGTAACGTGGTTACACGACTGTGCCGGCACATTTATGGACTGCCTGATCCAGTGCTGGCAGATTAAAACAAAATCAAGCCAAACCGGTTTAAACGTCTTCTGTGACGAGTCTCCCAGCATATTGTACACCAAAAAACAAACATTTTATTAACAATAAAACATTGCTTTATTTCATTTTCTCGCTCAGATTCAATCTATTTTGCTCAACATTTTTTTCCAGAGTGCCTTCTTCCTGCTTGTGAAAATGGGGTTTGTATTGATGAGCTGGGCCCAATATTGATTTCCCATCATTCCTGGTGTGGACATTTTCTGGTCTATTATACTACAGTCGCAGCATATTCCCCTAGCAGCCGTAAAGTGGATATATGGACAACCTGACCTTGGCAATATGGAGATAATGAAATATCCTTAATGACCCTTCCTGAAAGATTTTACAGGCTGGACTATAGACTGCCAACCCATGTACAATAATAGTTAGTGGAGGAAGATTTTAGAGGCCCAACTAAATCTAGAGCTCAATACATGTATTGGGAGGACTGTTAACTTGTCTATTTTACTAGGTTAATGTAACCATTAAAGGCACACAGTTATGTGATAGCTGCTAATATCAAAGACTGCTTTATATTAAAGGGCAGAGTCAGCCATTGCTCTCACACTATTATTAGAGAGAAGAGGAAAACATGATATTTACTGTGAAATTATATGAGTACTGTATGTCCATGTAACATGATTTGACAATGGAGGATGTAAATCCATAATAGATGTTTTTTAATAATAATAATTTCAATAAAAATGTTTTAACACTTTATTTCAACCTCTACTATTTAGCAGTTATAGGTAGTATATCAACACTTAATAAATGCTTTATACCTTTATAATGCTAATGTAAGGCCATTTTACTAACATGATATAACTTGATAACAATTTCCACAAATTGTCTAAAACTGCAGCCGAAGAAAGATCCTTGAAACGAATGTCTGAACTCCAGTAGTACTGTAGGTATTTAGGTGTCAGAGTTGGTTAGGCGTCAGCAGGTGAAAAAGGGAGATCATTATTCACATGTCATGCTGACAGTTGTTTCAGAGATTCGCGCCGATAGCAGCTGATAATCATCCCCAGAGCGTGGCAACAATGAACTTGCCCTACCACTCCACTGTCTTCAGAACACTTCAAACATGCTCCACTTCAAACACAAAAGCAGCCATCTCCTTTGATGTCATTGTCAAAAAATGAGTTTTGTTCCATCGCATTTAAACCCCACCCCCTCCGCTGAAACCTAGATGGAGACGTGCGAGAAACAGATTTCGAACATGAAAAGAGCAGCTGTGTTGTCTGATGCAGCCCTTTATCCTCAGGCTGCCATACTTCTCCCATTGCCTCGCCAGAACAGGAAATACACAGAGCTGTGCATTACCACAGTGCATCACCTTTATACAGTGTTATGCATGGACTCACTCATGTTAATGTGAAGAATGTTTACAGAGGATACAGTATGGCACAGAATACATAATTATTAGTAATTCGCTCCCGTGTTATGCCATGACTACAATAATCTATGGTAAGCCTGAGAGTGCAGTTGAAATATCCAGTATTACATCTCCAACTCCTTTACTAAACGGGACCTTGTTGCAAAGGCAGCTGGCTGAGCATGTCTGCTCCTGATGAAAACTCACTACAGACACGGCTGCTTCATAATGACTATAATCACAGCAGATAAGTAACTAGTGCATGGGAAGGAGGGTGGAGAACAGAGGGTGAAAGAAATAGAAGGAGAGAAAAAGTAATTGAATCTTTTGGAGGCACATTCAGATGAAAGCCATTGGCTGTGTGGGAGATGCTTTTCAGTGAATGACATTTAGATTACAGAGGTGCCCTGTTCACCATCACGGTCAATACCTCCTCCTTCACAATAGCACTTTTAAGTCTCAGCCCCGCCGCTCTCAGAATAAAGAAGGTATTTCAACAGCGATGTGGATTTTGGGGATACATATTCAGGATTTAGTAGGGAAACACTGGCGCTGCATTAAGAGAGTGTCCGTTACCATTTCTACAGTTGTCATTTTTTACGCTCATCATCATTATCACTGCTATCGTTAGCACCACCACCAGAACTTTATTTATTTTAGATTCAAATGTAAAGATATTCAGTTCCAGCTGTGCATGGTCATTTGAAATACAGTATTCATCGAACCGCCTTATCAAAATGTAATCCACGGCAACTTTCTCCCCAGCATCCTCACCCGCTTTTATCCTTCCTATCTCCTGTATTGACACAGACCAGCATATTGCAAATATTAGAGGGATCACATATTGCCCCGGTGACACACTTCAAATGTATCTCAGATTAATGATATATCACGGCAAGGGATCTACAAAAACCATTAGTAAGCCTGACACTTTGACATCAGATTTTAAAAAATTTCCAAGTAATCTTTTTGATTTATGAAAGTGTGTCCTGGTTCATCGGGAGTGATTCCAGATTTATCACATCCTGGTTAGAATTATTAATGATTTTCAATTTGTAAATCTGATGCTGCCATGTTCGGAGGAGCTCCGTGGAATCACCAAAGGCTGATATCAGAGTCCGAGCTTTGCTCCTGAAGCATGATTACTTTATCAAAATATTGCTACCTATGACTTACATTTCACTTATTTTCCACTTTTGCAGAGCCTCTCCTGTCGCCTTCATTTCTCTCCCCTCACGTACGAGTGCCGCACACATTTTTCAAAAACGGCTTCTAAACACCAGAGCAGCCACAGCTTATGTCATTGCTTGGCTAATCTCCTGAAGTTAGACATTGCACTATTAGTTCCGAGTTCCTGACACATGCACTTTTAAGGACCCACTGTGTCAACATGTCAAATGGATGCAGCGCGCAGACAGCTGTACATTGCAATCTTTCTCCCTGCTGATGAGAAGCACAGCTAAGATCATCATCACTTTCCAAAGATAGCCAGCTATGTGTTGATGTCGAGGTGTGCTTCGATGTCACGTCAATGCATCAGTACAACTACTTTACTTCTACTTACCGTGCACGCTCACAGTGACTAGAATCCGTTCTGTGTCCTTTGTGTGGCATATGCCCACTCAGACATGAATAAGAATGGCACTTTGCAAGTAAGCACTATGAGCACATAACAAGATGAATGGGTGTGACACCTTTTGCTGAAATGTGATTTTCCATTAAAGTCATTCAGAACAAACCAGTTGACGTGGACAATATAAATATAAAGACCTCGAGCCTGGCTTGTTTGTGGGAACACCTCAGTAATTACTTTAAATGCTCTCCTCCATAAATAATTACAGGATGACAATTTTGCAAACATTTCTTGCTAGTGTTTGGTCCTGGTCTTACGTCTTAGTGGTGTATCTCACTTCAGAGGGAATCAGTGGATGTGCGAAATTGTTGATAACCCTTCACCACATCCATGGTTCATTGCTGTTAGTGACGACATGAATGTGTTAGTAAAAGTGTGTCTCAAAATACTCAGTTTCTACTGAATATCACAGACATTATGGTAATATCAATACGTCAAATGAACTACACTTATTCACGTTCTTGCTGAGTGTTAGCCGAGAAAAACAGTACTACTCTTATATCTGTCCGCTATAACCAGTTTAGCTTAGCTTAGCTCAACATGAAGACTGGAAACAGTGGGAAACAGTTAGCCTGGCTCTGCCCGGAGGTAACAAAATTGGCCTACCAGTAAGGCTCAGAATATTTATCAGAACATGAGAATAGTTTTGTCAGCACTGTGAGGTTGCTGGGGAAACAGCAAAAACTCAAAGAGAATCACTGCTTCCGGCCAAGACATCTACCCCCTCACCCCCCAAAACCGGAGCAGTTTTACATTTTGGTTTTTCTACGTATTATCCAAACAAGATATAACACGTCTTGAGAGCATGAGCTTTAAAAGTGTACATATTTACCGTACAGAAGTGAGAATGATCTCAATCTTAGAAAGAAAGTGTGTTTCCCAAATGTCGAAATATTCCTTTAATGAAGTATTAACTTTGTAAAACAAAAATGTCTGCGAGACTGGCATTAATTAACCACCCCTTTTCTCAAAGTGTTCTAGTACCATCTCAGAAATGTTACCAGATTATTGGCCTCATGAGTTCATTATGACCTGTCTTTGTCTGCAACCATCGCACATAATCATCATGCTTTTAAACGGTGATTAAGCTAGAATGAATGCAAATGTGAGGAACACCAGAGTGCTAACTAGTAAACAGACAACTTGGCATTTATTTCTCTGCTACAGTGCTACCACAGAAAATCCAGCCAGAGCACGGCGTGTTGCATGTTGAAGTTGGACCAAATTCACTTACAGACCAAAAGTACACAATATTCTCTGTTCCAGTCCCAACACTGCATGCTGGGCTGCTGGTTGTGTTTTGAAATGATAGAAAACAAAGAAGAAAATCAGCCACTTACTTCCTGCCACATTCCAGGTCTTTGTGCTCTCATTTCACATGGCAGCTCTTCTGCTTGATGTAGTTAAATAAAGCATGCATGTATGCAGGTGAATTTGTTAGCAAAATTAGCAAATGATGAACTATTTCCAAAGAACATAAAACAATAATTCAACAAGTGAAGCCCGATAAACGCAACACTGAATTTGTTTTATTGCTCCGGAAACCATTCTCCCTATAATGTAATAAATGCTTTGTGAGATTTTGCACATTGCAATAAAGTCAGAGTGCCAAAATGTGTAGTGCTCTGTAAAAAATGAATCTCATGTTTTCTTTATTGCCTCTGTATTAAATTACCTAAATCTAAAACAAAACAGCAACCATGAAATGTGAAGAAACTGAATAATCTAAAACTAGAGATGGAGGAAAGTCTTTATAGAAAACATGATAATTGTCCTCTACAGACTTTAGATTTGGTTACATGTCTAATAAGTTAGCTTCAGACTGCTAATATGTTGCTGAAAGAGAACACAGTCATTGCGAAGGAAGAAACAGCTTTTATACTGAGAATAAACTGCAGAGTACTTATTCAGTCAGTAGATTTCTTCTGTGAAAGTTAGATTAGAAGACTGATACTACTCTCATATCTATCTGTTAAATATAAGGCTACAGCCAACAGCCAGTTAGCTTAGTTTAGCATAAATACTGTAGTAACAGAAGGAAACAGATAACCTGGATCTCTCCAAAGATAACAAACTCCATGTATGAGCACTTCTATAGCTCACTCATTAATCTGTTATATCTTTTTGCTTAATGTATACAAAATCTGATGAGTAAAAACAGCATGTTGTGGGGATTGCGCGGGATTATATCTTGGATAATCCCGAACAGTGACTTCCTGAAGTCACCTCACCGTGACAACAACACCCCAGCAACATGACTTAGCAATATGAATTTGTGAGCTTTTAGAGGTGCTGGCAGGTGGATTTTGTTACCATCGGACAGAGCTAACTGTATATATATTATTGTACAGATATGAGAATAGTATCAATTTTCTTGTCTAACTTTTGGCAAAGAGCACCATTCCCAAAATGTCACACTACCACTTTGAGAAAGTCTCATGTTGCATATTATGAGGTGTTAAATATGCATCAATAGCGTTATATAAAACATAAAAATTAAGCAGATATTTAGTTGTATTTTTAAAGTGTGGATACTTAAAACAGCTTTCGAAGCTATTTTCATAAGTATTTATTATTTTGGCCATATGACAATGAAGGTAAGTATAGCATTCATATGGTGCCTTGAGGTTGGAAACAGTCTTCTTTTCCTTCTTACATTCTTTCACAAATTCTTTAGTCTATATTTTGTAAAATTCCATCTTCTTCATTTTAAACATTTCTTTTTTCTATTTATAACTTTTGGCTTTTGCAGTAGGTTACTTAGTTTGACCATTATGCACCACAACACCAAGGCAAATTCCCTGCATGTGAAAACCTGTTTCTGAAAACCTGTTTCTGATTCTGAAAGTTAAAAGTGTTAATAATGAGGGCAAATGGGTTTTGGTTACTTTTATTCTTGTTTCTTTTGTAGTTGTTCGCCAATTGGTGAGTCAGTGTGGTACAGTGTTTATTGCTTTTTGGTAAAAAGCCCAGGGGAATTTGTGTATTGCTGTGGAAGTAATTAACAGAGATGGAGGGGTGGCAGCAAAATAATTTCAAGTGAAATGACCGCTGACTCTTCACTATCAGACATTTAAATTTTTCTTCTTCTTATTATTATTATTTTTTGAGTTTCCTATTAATATTGTCCTGGGCTGAAGAGTATTTTTCCATTCCACACGACCCTTCTTTTAATTTTCTCAGATGTTAAGCGTTGACTGTGTCATTTCTTTAGTCAGAATGAAGAGGGGGATGATTTTGCAACCCTCTCATCCCATTTCCATTATGTGTGCTCGACTGGTGACATAAGGCTGTTAACCCTCAAGAGCTGCCCACAAGAAAGGCCATAATATGTGTTACTCTGTTTCACTGTGTTAAAGCTTAAGATGATCTAGACACGCTTAAGTGAATTTATATCTGCTCATTATTGCCCTGGCAAAAGCAAAAGACTCATAAGTCACACCTAAATCTGTGTATTTTCTGTGGTTAAAACCCTTGCCAATCACAACTCTAGTATCATTTAGCATTTCACCCCTTATTCAATTTTACTTGGTAAGCATCAAAGTTGCATTTAATTTGTACAGGGATGTGTTGTAAAAGCCAGATGCTCGGAGAAGAAACAGAGACAGGTTGATTCCTCCTGGGGGTGAAAAATGGAGAAGGGAAACATGTTCTCACCATCAGTAAAATCCTGTTTTGAAACGGCATCATCTTACAATTCAGACTCTGTAGCATTCTGTCTATAGAGGTATCATATATAGTCTTTCCCCTAATACATAATTCACGCTCACTTAAAAATGTATACGAAGGCAGGCGGTACAACAAGCCTTTGCAAGGAGTATATTTTACATTTTGGCTTAGAGGCAAACAAGAGGTATCTAGGCATTCTAGGTAGGATCAGAGTGTGAAAATCGCACCGCTCTCTCCCTGCCAGTCTGTGCGGTCCTGACAGGCTTTGACAAAGGGAGCTGCAAGCTAACAGACTTGACAACAAGTGCCTGCGACAACCATACAAATTAAGGATGACTTATGATGAAGTATTGTGGTCTGAGAGGCAAGACAGAAAGTACCGGGACTTAATTTGTGTCAGACTAGCAATGATGGTAATGAATTCCTGCGGTTGGGTTGGACTCGGTGCCAAGGTCTTGAAATTCATGCAGTGAAGATCCTGCATGTAGATTCCAAATACACAGCGTAAGCACTTATTGTTTTAGATGTATACCTCTTGTTCTTTTATGTGAATCGTTTCTTCGATTTTATGTCCTTGTCAATTTTGTAAATAGCGCGCTGTTTTTGGTCGTAGCTCTGACCACAATTTTCAAGTTCATTTTATGCCATAAGGTTCTCAGGCAATGGAGGCTGATCATTTTATCCATACAGTAAATGACCTTTTATTGAGAATGTCAATAGGAGGATCTGGTTACCTATGTTGAGGGAGAGGGAGGAACTTAATTGCTCCCAGTGAGTGCAATCTCAGGACTTGATTAGACCTTGAACCACTTCTCATGTTTTTCATTTGTGTGGTGACGACCTTCCTCCTGACTGAAATCAGCCCGAGCTCATTCCATGTCCACTGCTCTCTGGAGATTCATGCCCCAGTGGCTCCAACTGACTGCTGACTTAATTTTGGTTACTCTGAAAAAAATCAGTTAACTCTTTAAAAAGCAGAGAGTTCATTATATCCTTTGTGAAGGAAAAAAAGGTATTTTATTATTTATCTCATGAAATCCAGAAGTTGGCTTTGTGGCATGCAGATACAATGCAAAGTGCCACTCAAGGGCTTAAATGACCTAAAATCATACCGTAATTTGGTACTAATTTGGTGTGAACTTCACTTTTAAAAAAAAAACAAAATGTGTATTTCACTTTGAAGCAAGAGTCTTTATAGTTAATCAAACAACCAGTTCGACCAAATGTGCATGGCATTTGAAAACACTGAATGCTGACAATTTGTGATTATTTGCTTGTAACTGAAAACACAGTCGGATTTGCATACCTTCCAAGTTATATGCTTAAACGAGAGGGGGGACATGTTGAGAGCTGTCTCCTTTTAAAGCTGGCTCTGCTATTTTCATTAGATTAAGGAAATACAGGCACAAAAGAAAGAGAGAGAGAAAAAAAAAATCACAATTATAGCGCTCAACTGACCCACCTGCCATTAGCAAGATGAATTAGCTGGGTCCATGCTAGTGACAACAGCTACAGAGGGAAAATGATCCTGGTGCCTCATAGACCTGGGCTCCCAGACACCACCAGGAAGCAGAGAGGGGCCACACAGACCCCAGAGACCCAGAGAGAGAGAGAGAAAGAGAGAGAGAGGGAGAGAGGGAGAGATGGAGGGAGTGGGGGGGGGGAATAAACAAGATAAACACATTTACTAAGGCTGCGATTGTGTGGAAGAGTGATAGGGGTTTACTTCTTGTGCAATAAAATAAATTATGCAGCACAGTGGTGCAGATTGTAGCACATAACAACATAGTAGCCACACTGGTTACTCTGCCTTCTGAGGTGGTTCTTAAAGCACGCGGAAGCTAAATGCAGAGAAATGTGTAAAGTCTCAAGGGGTTTTGATGAATGCAGATGTACCCAGTTTTGTCTGAATGCCACGGCATGGCTCACCAGTAAGCTTAAAATGATTCTTTCTCTGGTTTAATCATGTTAATGTCAGTTAGTGAAAGGGATGCTGTATTGCTATGCACTGCTGTCCGCGACATACAGCTGTTGTCTGTGGCTGTAAATTACGTTTAATCGAAGCATGTTTGATGACTCTTGTCTGATGCCATTATTGGAAGGACCAATGCACAGGGAAAGTATATATAGAAAATATTTATGATTCCATAAGAAAGTATGTGGTCTCTTGTTCCAAACACATAGTGTCATTTAATGTCCAAGAAGCATACGGGAAGTTACGTGTTCCAGCATTAGCAACAGTGGGTCATATCTAGATGGTTGAATCCCATTAAGCAATTCAATCATGCAGCAGCCCTTGTCTCATCATAAATGATGGAACCTACACTTCCCATGTTGCAGTCGGTAAAAGCCCATGTCTTTCAAACTCATTGGCCCAGTTTGTGACGCAGGCTTTTGGTTAAACATTTTCTCTCCCAAGCCCAAGAGACAACAAGCCTGGTCATCAGGGTTGTTTTCTCGGACAGCTCCTTCCAGAGCCAGATAAAACAGGCTACTACTTGTCATGGAGGGTAAACTGAACTTCATGTGCAAAATCAGTGAAGTGTATTAAAGGGGTTTAATAGGTCTACAGTATGTAGTCCCTGTAAAGCTTCCAGCCTCTTTACCTGCCAACCACAGCTAAGAACCCAGCATGGTTAGAAATAGGCGGAGACATGCGTTGATAAAACAATGGAATCAGGAGAGTCTTGGGTAATGCAGGGAAATTCAATCCACCTTAATCCTGTAATTACCACTTGTGGCCACAGTGGCTGGCCCAGCAAAACTTGTATATGGTTGCCTTAAATGGGCAGGGCTACTCACATATCTTCTGATTACATAGTGAGAAGAAAAGAGTAGGTGGTTACGGTTAATTTTATAAAACCAAAGCAAGCACATGGTTTATAATGTGAGAGATTGTTATTAGGGCCAGATTTGCACTAAGGAATGTGGTGGAGGATGTTTACCAAGGGCTGATTTTTGCACATCACTGGATTAAAGTCACAATAATCCCAAAAGTCATGAACGGAAAGCTGTTGAAATAAAAATATCCACATGAACCCGAGCTCCCTTTAACATGTTTCCTCTTCGCGATCTCAAGTGGTCAATATCTGTGTGCTCGTCAAGTTTGATGGCCAGAGGTGGTGGAATGACTGATGGCATGTAAAATATGGCATCATGCCAGTGGGAAGCTTTTTTTTTTTTAGCACTGTACCAGTGAGGTCACTGGTCTCCTAATGACTGCCTCGGGGTTCAGCACCGGCCTTAGCTATAGCCTCTCCGCTCATTGTTCTCAATCAATAGCTGAGAATAAGAAAACAAGATGTATATGCTAATGAAGTCAGAATCCTCTTCCATAGTTCACACCACATTGAGTTATTTTCAAAAATGGATATTAATGCTTTTATTATATAATAATAATGACACTCATGCTGAAGATTTGTATAGGATTAAATGTCCCATTCAAGATTCTATGAGAGAAAACTGTGTGATGGTGTTTGCGAGCTAAAACTCTGGTTGCTGGACAAATATGTCCTCAGTATAACCGCCTCACATCTGTATTTGTTCTGCTCTGAATCATAGGTGGCCCAAAGCTGTCTTGATAAATAGCTACTCCAGGCAAGTATGGTGTATGCTCTCTGACACTATAGGTCACATAACCTTGTTGTCGGGACTAAGACTAATGCAATGTGAAGTGTCAAGTTATTATACTGAAACTAGACTGTGGAGCGGAACCTGAGCCACTGTGGTGATAGCAAGTAGGTGAAACAAGGCAAGGTGAATGTAAAAAGGTCATAAGAGGAGGAGATACTGAGCAAATGAGAGGGTATGGAAGGGAAAATATTCGACACTAAGTGGATCTTGTTGGTAGTGAAGAGGGGCACTGAGGTTCTTGCTAGTCGACGTAAATCATAATTGGCTGCTCCGAGCTGGAGCGATGCAACACAACACAATGCTGACTTGGTAGTCGCACATGATGCCAGGAAGGGAATGTGTTTGTTTGTTTCAGGAGAACTAAATAATGCAGTAATAATCCTCCTCACCATGTCTCCTGAGCAAATGCCTCAGCACCTGTCAAGAATTTGCAGTATGTTGTCTATTGAGAGAGTTGCAAGAAGAAAACATGTTATTATTACAAAGCCAAGTAAACTAAAGTAATTGTCTGCAGATGGCAAAAACAAGCCACAGCTGTTAATACAGTGTGAAACATAAGATATGAAATATAAATGTAGCAGCGAGGGACTGAGAACAAACTGCATCAGACCAAAAGCTAATGACTTCCCATTACACAACGTAGCCTATAGCCACACTGCACTAGACAATGCATGGAGGAGGGAAAATGTGTTGCAAAAATGTGTTGTTATTTCACATAATTACCAGAAGGAGCTGGGCGGTGGATTTCAGGTTTGGAGATATTTCAGTAAAACTTGAAATTCTGTAGTGTGCAGTGGTATATCAGTTTCATCTGTTTTGTGCTCTGAGTAATGCTAATGAACATGACATGAGAGTGTCACTGAAGGCATCACAGTTACAGCAATTGCCCGATATTTTGCGAAATACGCTTGAGACATAAATGAGAAGACGGATACAATGTAAATCTACAGCCAGCAGCGGGTTAGCTTAGCTTACCATAAATACTGGAAGCAGCGGGAAACACCTAGCTGAATTTATAGCAGTTGGGATCTCATGATGCCTCCGCAGCTGACACTCTTCAGCAAAAAAAAAAAAAAAAAGGAAAAGAACAAAACACAACCAGTACATGGCTCACACAGACAGCGAGACACAGGAGAACACATACAGAACATACAGAAGCATCTTACTACACTGTAAGCAATGATCTGTATCTGTGCTGCTGGAAAGAAGCACTGAGACGAGGCGTTAGCTCCAACTCCATAGTGTGCTCATTTCAGAGTTGCACTACGAACAAATGACTCCTCTAGCCCCTCCATAGACTCT
This sequence comes from Gadopsis marmoratus, assembly GCA_036023855.1. Taxonomy (NCBI): domain Eukaryota; kingdom Metazoa; phylum Chordata; class Actinopteri; order Centrarchiformes; family Percichthyidae; genus Gadopsis; species Gadopsis marmoratus. The sequence continues at coordinate 19,946 of JAVQJF010023875.1, read as the reverse complement.
TGGAGACGTAAACCCATTGCTTGAACTTCGTCAGCAAGCAGTGATGGGGGTGAACAATGAGGTTCATCCAGGTTATAAGCCTCAAATCTAACTCTGACTGTAGAGTGGCTTTAAGCTCAAAACTACTCTGAATACTTGCAGCAACGTTTGACAATGTCTCTCAGCATGTTGCCATCCTTCTTTGAATAACCCCACCTTCAGCACGAGAAAATGTAGCAAAGGATATTTAACAAGCCATTTTATGTTTCGGAGAAAAAAAGGGGAAACATCAGAGGCATCTAGTCACAAACATGTCACTTTAGGTAGTGTTGTCACTTTATACCTTTTTTAAAGCTTGTAAATTATTATAGTCTGTTGTCTGGTATACTTGTTCAATGACCCACCTGCCCAATCTGGGAGAACAAATTGGTTCAGCCACTTTATCTTTTTTCCAGAAGTTGAGAACAGGATCATTTGTTTTTGGATGTCAGGATATATATCCAAGAAAAGAAAGGGAGACGGAGACGAGACACACTGGAAGAGAGAGGACGATGACATGAGGCAAAATTTCGGATGCTATTTGAACACAGGGAGTTGAATTAACATATTGTACTTTAGATCTTTAAGCCACTTGGAGAGTAACATTTTATTACCACATGCAATTAGTTACAGTATTTAAAAAAACAGAATGGATAAAAGAATTGAATGAAATACTTGTGTAAGTCACGACGGAGGAAAAATTGTGTCCAGGACAGTAGAAACTAAACTCACAGAGGATCTTTTTCCAATGGTATTGTTATTTCTCCCCCAGTATAAGCCCCCGTCAGCCCAGAGATATCTGTGTGTCCCATTCTTATTTCATCACAGGATCATTCTGAGTCACAGGATCATTTTTCATGCCATGGCATCTAGAAATTCTTTTTCCGTCAGTCTCAAAAGTTATACAATTGACCATGGGCATGCCCTGCCAACTCTTAGCTGACATACTATTCACCAATACCAAAAATTCACAGTTAATACCCACTGCCTTGAGATTTCCTTAGACAACACTGTACAAAACATATAGAGCCTCCTGAGTGCATAGTGCTTTAGATAAACTGATATGTGCACTTAATCATGGTTTATATTTTAAACAACTGTTGAAATATATTTGTTTCACTTATACCAACTAGACAAGACAATACCAGAAATCTTTTGCGTAACAATAAACAATTTTTGATTGCATATGAAAATGAAAATGAGGTCCCTTCATGCCCCGATGTGTATATGAAAGGCGCCTTACACCTTTTTTGTAAACAATGAAATGTTATATTTTTATTTAATGTTTCTTGCCAAAATGCATTGTGTGCATGCTTGAGGTCTGAATTAATTTATATTCTCAGAAAACATTTGCCAAGCCGATTTCTATAAAGATGTCAAGGTTGCTAGCTCACAGTCTTCTTCTCATTTGTTAGCGCATTGCTGCATTTGTTGATGCATTACTGACCCTCATGCGTGTACACATTACAAATGAAATGGGGACCCACTGATGCAAACACTGCTCCACAGCACTACTAGTGGTCAAAATCTCTACAGGGTACCTTTAAGCAACAGCATAGCTTAAGCAATAACAACAAATTCAATTTGACTTTCTTAATATTGCAAATAAGCAGTATTTCTGAATTGCTGTTTAGATGTGTTGTTATTCTGTACCATCTTAACCGTGTTAATTGTTTTTTGTTCATCTGTTGTTGTACATTAAAAGCTGTCTATGTTAATGCACGTACACATTTCTTAGATTGAGCAGCAGCATGTTTCTGAAAAATAAATCCCTAAATTTTGTCAAAACAAGGCACTCAAGCAACAAAGCACTTTTTGCAATTTGTTCTGCAAAGATTTACGGGTAATTATTGTGGTCAATTGTCACGTATTATATTAAGTTAGTGAGCATTCAGTGAAACACAATGCACTGAATTCAGCGGTGGAGGAACTGCATCTTCACGTGGTAAGCTTCCAAGTTGTTCCAGTCACACAGCACAATGGAAACATTAGTTTGAGTGTTGAGTGTAGCTGGCATGTGAACCACTTTCAAGTACTGTGTCGTGTTTTCAGCGTGCCAGGTGTCATGTTTGCATTGTGTCAGTGCATGAATATCCCTGCTTCTAACACACATCTTCCATTATTTGTTCATTTATAGAAATGACACACGTATTAACACATTTCTTGCTTAAAAACTGGCTTTATATGAAAGTGCGCTCCGTACTGTAGGTTACATCTATCATCTGCCTTGGTGACTTGCACCTGCTTTATAAGTTGTGCAGTTCAGTGAGTTTTAGTCTTTCTAAAGCCAAAGTAGAAAGGTCCAAACCTTAAATAAATGCAGCCATTGATTCGATAAAGTTGCATGATATTATTATTGAATTTATACTGTGCATTATTCTTTATTTTATACGTGTGTGTGTGTGTGTGAGAGAGAGAGAGACTGACAGAGAAAGACAGATGCAGGTCCTGTTTCTTGCCGTTTTCTATTTTCTTGTGACTTGGTGTCAGTATATTTGAGCAGCACAAAGGCAGCCCTTGCTTGCTGACACGCGTCTGCTAAGAGGTAAGGCAAACATCTGTCTCCTGTCACAAGCCTTCACGTGCCTGCTTTTGCCCAACAAGCTATGATAAGCCGCCATCAGTCCAGAGATGAGGCTATGTGTGATCGCAAAGCAATCTTCGAGCACCAAAATGGGTGAACGGGTAGAAATGAAATTGAAAATGAACGAAAGATGTAAGGAGAGGTAAGATCAAATGTTAATTAACTCCAGTGTTTTAAAGCTCAAAGGCCACTCAGGACACATCTCTTATTAGAAGTCAGAGCTGTCGAAGAGATCAGAGCAGGAAGTCTCTGGTCCATTATACTCCTGCTCGGTAAATCAAACTACTGTAGCCTACTGTACACTACTCTCAGGCTCACGTTTCTAGCTTTCATGGGCATCTCATGAAGTAAGCTCTAACAAAGAAAAACTGTTATCCAAAGAGGATATTCCAGAAGAAATGAAACAGCAAGTTAGTCAGAAACCCCTGTTCCAGACACGGGGCATCCTGCACATTTATATCCATGTAAAGTCTTGACAATGAAGTGGAATAGAAATGGAATAGGCACATTAAAAATGTTACTGAACGTAGAACTTTAAAGGGTCAGACAACCCATCTGAAGGGTTTATTTGAGTCATTTCCACTACTGCTGTGTCACTGGTAGTTGATATAAATCATGAAGCACTGTTGTGCTTATATAGACACACATTCTTTTCAATTACTTTGCTAGACAAAGTTGTTGCTTCAGATGCACTAAAGGCTACAGTTGTAAGCAGATTTGCATGTTTATTAATGTATTTGTCAGTGCCAGGTATAAGTCCTCTGTGGGTACCTGAACAGTAAGTGGAGGCTGATATATAAAGAGATAATGAATTATAATATATTAAAATACAGTTTTAATAATATTCGGTATGTCTCAGGAGAAGATATTGTTAATAAACACTAATAAAAGTCATTATATCTGCTTGCAACTAATTATAGTTATAGATAGTTAGAATTATAGTTATATAAATTATTTTTATAAACGCTAAATAGGGGGGATTAAAGTACAAGGATACCAATGTTCTTAATACCTGTAATCTGAACCTTGTCACTCCCAAAACACACCACACGCCTACCAACCTAAACAGTAATGTTGGTTTAGAGGCAACATTTGTTGCTTCTTCTGTTACTCCGTGTTCTTCTCTGTGGCTATGAACAATGCATCTGTCGAACATTATTGGGAATTGGTGTGATTCGTGCTTGGCTTCTCAGACACAACATGTGTTTTAAAGTCAGGTGCTTTACAGTAAGTGCTTTGATTATTGACTTAGCCTGATCATCATGTTAGCTGTTTGGTTTGGGTAAGTACATACAATTTATCGGCTGCTGTAAATGAACTGGTATCAGCTTCCACCGTAACCTGCTTTCTGAAACATCCTCCAAATTGCTTCCTAATGAATGAACCTATTAGGTATCTCTGTTTCCTCAGACTGTACATATCCCGATCTTTGATCAAGGGTCAATGCGACAAAATGTTGCATATTGTCTTGAACTCCACTCAATTCTGATATCACATTCCTAAGCCTTCCAGAAAGAAGAAATTATCGAAATCAAATCTAAAGTGGAGGCAGACACTAATGATGCTTTAAGGGTTTATGTGCACACAGAGTCACATTTAAGAATGAAAAATAGATTCGTGCCAGCTTAGGAATTTTGGTTTGAACCTCCTACCAATTTAATTTAGCAATAATATGATCCAACTGCAGCTTTTTTCATTTTAATATAAACAATCTCTATTGAAATACAGCATAACATGGGTCTGTGAACAATGCACTATAAGCTATAAATCAAACTGTGAAACAATTACATTTTGTATTTAATCTAATATGAACTCTACCTTAATAATATAAATTATATCTTTCTCTAATTTAATTGGCACAAGCTATGTGCATATTGCTAATATAACTCTGGATTTCCATATTTAATGATGCATGCTTTTCATGGTGAATTTTACTTAGAAAATGTCGTCTTTAATGAACCTTAGAAAAATCTCTAATAGGCATAATCTCAGAAAATGTAACTTCTTTATTTAAAAGGTTCTGAGGCCAATTTTGCTGAGTGCAGTACTTAAAATCCAATAGTTGAAGTCCTGAGGAAGCAAATGTATCTATTTGTAAAGGTAGAATGAGCAAATAGATTGTAATCCAAATGGCAGGGTACAGCAGTACTGGACTTCAAACTCCTAATGCTTTCATAATTCCTGGGAGAGGAAATATGTACTGTATGCATATGCACACTGCATTTTATTAGAAAAGAATGGTCTTATACAGCATTTGCCATGGAGCAAACTAGCTTGTGCAGAAACACTAAATGTTAATTAAAGCAACAGTGAAATGTTGCAAAGTCTCCCTCAAGCAGAACTCAATCATTATTAATATTAGAAAAATAAATTAGTGGTAGTTTTGGAAATCCATGACGTTTCTTTTGTGATTTACCTTAAAGGCAAAACTATTTTTAAAGATTTAAATTGCTAATAAAAATAATGTATCTTTATGCATTTGGAAATCTGTGGCATGGGTTTGTTACATCGGGATAAAGATATGATTTCCAGAGAAAGGTGTTCAATGAAGTTCTGCACTGGTTCACTGGACAAATATGCTCTCCTGGGAAACCGTCTGTGCTTTGCGCTTGAATTAAACTCATGCTATGCTGTTACATCTCTTTTCTCTTTTTCCTGTCTATCTACGCTCATGTTGAAATTGAAACAAATACTAAACGTGCACACTTGGATGCACACACACACACACACACACACACACACGCACACACAAATTGTGAGTGGGGATATTCTCTATTTTCTGCAGTGTGCAAACCCGCTGTGTGTTCAGTGGTATTTACACTGTCAAAAATTGAGAAGGGTCCATGACTGAGAGACACAAACACTGGACACAAGCACAGGGTGGAAACAGGAATGAAGAAGTCTGCTGAGAAAATCAGGATAAATGGATGTCAATCTCCTTGTGGAATTGGTATCCAATGATCCATTAAGGCAGCCTTTCCACAACAGACAGACAAAATAGCCTGAATTAGAAGTGCCTGACATTTCAGTTAATTGCTCTAACCATGTCAGCTCCACAGTAGCAGCAAACCAGGTTAAGTCTTTACCTTATACCCATCATGTGAAACAGGAGCAAAGCCCTTGTTCAGAGCGTAAATGTGCAGGGATCACTGCATGCAAATGAGGAATAAATATTAGTGTTAATTTATATGTGATCAGCACGGATACAATTCTGTAAATAAGCATGGGAACATTTAGTTTTCTCAATGATGAGGGGAAAGAAAAGTAATAGGAAATAGTGCCAAGCCTCGCCTACTGACTCCACACGCATGAAAGAAAACACACCTTGCTGTCATGAAAGCAAAAGGTTTATTCATGTTTGAAATCACACAACTACCACAAGGAAGACTTTTCAGTCCAGGGTGTAGTCTGGTTAGAAAGTAACACTAAACATCTTTAATACATTAGAATCACTGCCACAAATCATTTGTCATGACTTTTCAGTTTCAGAATCACATACAATAGAAAAGAGAGAAAAGAAGTTTTGAACCCTGTTGAACAGAGCTGAAAATGTACAGTTCTGAATACTGAAACCTCTATGCATTACAGTTTTTATTGTGATTTTTTTTCCTTTTTTTTTTCATGATTTAGTAACAAGATGAGCAACATTCAAAATGTTTTTTTTTCCTCAGTATTTACAACAGTTTCACTGTTTGGTGTTAATTTATCAACAATGTTCGTCACACACCCTCGTAAAAGCCACAGACCAACGACTTCTTCAACCCCCTCCCCGTCCACTTTTCATGGCATTAATATTGTTATCATTTTCATTTTTTATTTTTGTTGTTTTAAGTTGCAGTACAGCAACGGCATTTTATTAAAAGATTAAAATATACATTAGATTACATAGAGAATGAAGAGTTTACAGTGTTACAAGATGAAATCAAAATAACTACATAAAAAACATTAAATAAGGGCAAAAGAAACCATGGTGGTGATATTGTTTAGAGGTAGTAAGTGAGCACTCTAAGCTACAGAAATGTTGGGAATTATTGGTTTGTATGAATTTGAATGAGGTAATAAAGCGGTGTATTGATTGGGGGATGTATAATTACTCTTAAGCTATATTATGTACAACTTTTCCTGTGTAATGGGGCCTGCTCCTGTGTGCCATGGAGGAATGATATACAGTGGGGGATATGTTGATAAGCAGTTCGAAAAAAAAAAAAAGAAGAAATGTTTACATATGTACATACTAAACATCAAATTATAAAATATGGAATGGTGTCACGTTATAGTCAAGCAATCAATTACACTTCTTTATGTTCCAGAGTTTGAATAGTCGTTTCCTTGTACTAATGTATACGGCTGTAAGGCTAAAATAAATCTTGAAAGTAACTACAAAGCTGCCACCGAGCTGTCAACGGTAGCATTGTTGAGTTGCTGGACAAGATTGCAAGCACATTACAGTCAAAGAAACAGCTTCTTTAATCTATGTATTGTATGAACTGAAAGAGAACCCAATTATCAAAATGGAAAGTGGTAATTAAATCAAGTAGCTAACAAATGGCTGTTTAAAATGTCATAAAAACTCTAAGCAGAGTGTCATCTTGTATTTTAAGCTCAGTTCCTGAAAATGTACTGAGTATCATCTGAGGCCTGTTTTCTATTTGTACATGTGTGTGCTTACCCCTTCAGCAAACAAATAAGAACATAGTGATTAAAGTTGATTTATGAAGACCGAAAGAAAACATGGAACAATCGGGAAACACTGGTTGTTAAATGATGGAGGATTTCATCTTGCTTGTGTCTGTGTGTGTGTGTGTGTGTGTGTGTGTGTGCGTGTGTGCACATGTCTGTGTGTGGCAGGGTGATGGGAAATTTGAAGGTTCGGGAAAAACAAAAACAAATTTGTTGTGAAAAGTTTTTTTGTATGTCCTCTGCAGCTGGGCGGCCAGTTCAAAGAGTCCATGCCCAGCTTGAGGCGAAGATGCATTAATAGCGGATCAATTCGAGGTATCGGAGTGCACACTTCCAGGTCCTTCTGTCGGAGATATTACAGAAGATGGAGTCGTTGCATCTTGCCATCCCCCATTAGCCTGGGACACAAATGGGAAAGGTGGAGATTACCATCACATTCGCTGCAATATGAGCTCGGCGCTTTGTTTTTTTTTTATTCCTAAAATGTAACATAGCACTCCAAAAATGAAAATGAGACTTATGGATTCTGCTCGTGTCAGCTGATATTAAAATGTTTTACACACAGTGATGCTGTGTGATCAGTACAGCATCCTCTGCATTACAGTAGCATCAGCAAAGAGACTCTTGGAAACAAATTTGTCTCGTGTCCCGGCCAATGGGAGCAGCCCCTGAAATCAGTGTCTAAGCAGATTTAAGCAGCGGCCGACAGCTTGTCGCTACATATTCTCCTGTCAGTCAAGAAGAGGGAGGGCTTGGGCCGGGTGAGGTGGGGAGAGCTGAGTGAAAGTGACAGGGCAGGGCCTCTACAAGAAAGCCAGTCTTAGCCAGCCTGACTTTGCTTTGCTCCAGGCATGACCTAGCCTTTGCTCGATCCTTCTACGTCACCACCAACAAAGCTAAAGGTTAGTCTATGCTAATATATCTATAAGGCACTTTTAGGGTTGTTGCTACAAAACAGGAGCTACGCCACAACTCGGCTTACTCAAAGATGTTGTATTACTGTATGACTCTGTTGTTCTGATTCTCTCTTTTCACGTGTTGAGGCTGTTCAGTGCCGTCAGTCGCTGTATGAGTAGGGATCACACTGAGCTCTGGTGAGCCAGTAGACACAGGCCTACACTGCGCATTGGAAGTGAGAAACCTTGTGAGAAAGTGAAAAACACTTGATCCTGGTAGGAGCTGACATGTCTAAAGAGCTTATAGCAATGAGGCTTCAGCAAAGCCAAAATGACACCAAAAGCATTGAATGCTGGCAAGCAGCCCCCACCATTTGTTTACATAAAAAGTGATAATTTTCCTTCCCAGAAATATTTTTGCTTATGTAAACCTAATACCTTGTTTTTTTTTTTTTTATTGCTTAAGTTTTAAACAATATTAGACTGTGAATGTGCATGCATTTTATCCAACAGGCACAACAATATAAAGAGGAAATACTGAGGTTCTGCAGAGAGAGCGAGATAACTGTCTGATACAATTTCTCTCTCTCTCTCTCTCTCCCTCTCTCTTCATCCTCTCTCATCAACAAAATTAATCTTTACTCTGATAGCTTCAGATTATGCGCGTTGCAAAAAGGCGCCATATCAAACCTCATCAAGGAAGATGGAATTCACGTCTGGAAAGGGCTGCGGGCGATCACATGTTCATATTTTATCATGAAGATAAGGCTATGGAAAACTCTGTGAAGCATTTCAAAAACAGCTAAATGCATACCGTGCAGCGGAGACAGAGAAAAAAAAAATGATTTTTTCTGTCTCATTTTTGGTTTGAGTCAAGCAAAGTATTAAAAGACGTTTATTAAAGTAAAGCTGGGGATTTTATTCCCCTGCTGTGTAATGTGTTTTTATTAAATGCAACTTTTATTCATATCAGGTGACAAAGTGACAAGATGCTATTTCTAATATTGTGCGGCACATGCTTTTCAGAAGCTAAAATGTGCTGCACCTTTAAATAGAGTCAAAATATAACCACGCAGCATATTTTGATAAGTAATTTCACACTTCCTTTGTCTCAACTATCAACACGTGTAACCAACAGAACCTCTACTCACATTTAAGCCGTGTGGACTATACATCGTGTTTCCCCCAAGAGCATCATTGTATCCTGCCGTCTGACTGATAACATGGCGCAGGGTATCCACCTGAGGGGACAGACAAGGTGGACAAGCTGGTCAACTCAGTGTCTCACAGCGGGCCAAAACTAACTGCAAACATGCTCAGTGAAGCAACAGATACTGACTAGTGTGAAATCACAAAGGGACTCCTGAGACAGCGAATGCACTAGCCAGATTTGTAACACAGCTAATAGATTTTCTAATGAAAGAAAAAAAAGGCATACTGACATTACTAGCATGCTCACATCTATTAAATTTTCTATAGTTTCTATGGCATAATAAAACTAAAGCATAAGTGGTCATAATGCAACAAATACGCTACGGCTGTTTTAAATGAGCTTTATTTATTTATTTTTATTTTTACTTTAGTCGTGAATAAGCATAGATTTTCTTTTGCACGTGTAGCTGCGTTCAACTTACAAAATGGAAGACATCAACAACACACAATAACAAGATGAGACAGGAAGATAGCAATATAGAATACAGAAAAGAGGGGAAAACACAGTACCAAGAACCCAATACCAACCCAAGAGTTCAAGTCAAAGCCAAATGCATTCACAAAACGTTTACTTAAGATGTTTGGAATAGTGACCAGTACATTGCTGTGTGGCATGGTTGCAATGGGGTGGGATTATATTTTGGCTGCCAAAATATTCCATCCAAAGCGAAATAGTCAGTAAACACGTCAGTCAATCGGAGGTTATAGGAGGCTGTGGTAATTTGAACTGCCCTCGCATGAGCAGCGTGTTTTTCTTACTTCTACTGTTATGGTTTTAATGTGCTTCAGACTGCACTGTGGATGGCTCAGTACACAGGCAAGACAAGGACAGCTCTCTGCACTGGTAGTCAGGAACTGTCCCTGATTGTTGATCCTACCTGTGACTGTACATTGGCTCCGACTTGTGCCCCTTGGTAAGAATCCCCATTCAGACTCTGCATGCTCAAGAACATGTCCCCAGAGTTTGGGAGGTTAAAAGAACCTGAAGAACCTGGAAAGGGAGGATGTAAGTAGCTGAATACATGAGAAGGCTATAAAGGGAAAGCACAGACACACACACACACACACACACACACACACCCACACACACACACACACACACACACCTACACACACATGTCTGCATACACAGACCCAACTCAAGCAGACAAATACACTGAAGGAAGACTCCCATAAAGCAAGCAACTAGAAGGGTGAAGGAAGGGAAGCAAAGAAACAAACAGAAGAGGACGATATGCATAGGGACTCTGGAGGATGTTTTTACGAATGCGGTGGACACAAATGAAATGAAAATCACATGACACAAGGGGACCGGTTCTATATACGGTTGGTCGCTTAAGCTCCCAATTGTTCCACATCACCTACTTCCAATCTAACGTTGGCAGGGAGGTATCACATGGTAAATGACAAGGACAATAAGAAGCTTATGAAAAAACCAGTACCAGTAAACATGTTGGTTAAAAGAGTGTTTTTGCTCTCTGCAGAATCCAGCTGAAACTCTTCATCTTTCATCTGGAATCCTGGGTGCAAGAAAAAGGGACCACTTCATAAGCTTACCACATCCCGACGCAGGTCAACCAAGTCCAAACTCAGCATTACATTACTCATTAAACCGGGCTAAACATGACCTTTTAGGCTTTGTGTTTTTATATGACTGTTATTCAATATGAACTGCATATAATGCCATTTTGATATAATACTGTAGGTAAAATGCTCCCAGCAATTGTCTTTCATTTTATTTAGCAAAAAAACCCCACTACCATTCAGTGGGACTACATACCATTACATTACAAATGACAGGAAGTTGACAGAAAGTCAAGGGAAAACAAGTCCCATGGCATCCTTCTGAATTCTCTCTCTCTCTTTTTTTTTATTTTGCCAAAAATACATGTGTTCTCGGTTCACAAGTCAGGAACGCTGTCTTTATGCATGAGTTTGCTTGGCATCAACTGTCTTATAGACAGGAGACACTGTGATCCCCAGGCTGGGAGCAGAGCCTGTCACTCTTGACTGCGTGAATCGTGCATGAGAGAGTGAGGCAGGTAGGCAGCAGGTTAAGGGCTGAGGTAGAGGGCAGATCTTTTCTTTTCTTTTTTTTTTTGTCTATATGCAGGAGTGCCTACCGGAGTTAGGTGTGGTAGGGGAGTTGGCCTGGCTGTTCTGCACTGCAGCGGCTACAGCGTGTGCTGCATTGACAGCAGTCTTGGCGGCATACAGGTTGGCTTCTTCCTGAAACTTGCCGATATTTTTCTTGTACCGGATCCTTTTGTTGCCAAACCAGTTGGATACCTGTGTGGGAGAGCAGAAGGAGGAGGAGCAGAGGAGTCAGACGTCAAGCAGCCACAGCATCGTGCACTGAGCAGTGTGATTGTTTCAAGATGTCATGTTTGGGTCCATCAAGTACCCAATTCCCAGCCCCTGCAGTAATGTCCGCCGGGTACACAAGCTAATTAAGCCATAATCAGGAGCCACTTGTGTCTTCTCATGGATGGAAGCATGGCATGCTCTCAGATCTGTCTCCTGACAAAACTAAAACACAAGGGGCTCCTATTGCACAGATACTAAAGTCAATGTATTATATATATCAGGGCTGATTGTTATACAGATGCAAATCCTCAGTGAAATATATGAATGCTCCTTTTATTTTTTTTTACCCTCTAAAGACTCTGATTCCAGATCAGTGAGTCTAGGTGAGTGGCACCTTATGTAAATACATGTGTATTATTAGTTAACTTGAGTGATTAAATATTACAGGCCACAGGTAAATACAGCCGTAAGTTGTTTATTATATCTAAGGCTGTATGTCAACTTTAACATAAACCAAAGAACTGAAAACACTGTATATCTGTGTTAAATGTTCATATTTTACTAAAAGTCGTATTCAAAGATGCATAGCACCTTATAAACAAACAGTCACCCTTGATTAATGGCTGGCCTGGGTGGTTGTAGTTAAGTACTTTTCATTTTTGAAAATGACAAAACTTAAATACAGCAATGAAACATTTGTGTGTGTGTGTGTGTTTTCTCAGTTACTCAGGAAGCAACGTTTGTATGCAATTATCAAAAACAAGAGTTAGAGGGTAAAGACCTGCAGATATTTGAAGCAGTAAACACAGATTATCGGGGCAGTCAGTGTTAATTGATGTGTTAAACAAAAAGAAATAAACATTTTACCAAAATAAAAGTAAACTGTAAAGGCACACAGAAGTACTGAATCTAAATTAATGTCTGAAACTGGGTATGTTCAGATTCAGAGCAGTTGGAAAAGCTAATTTAGTTTAGTTGAATTGATGACATCCAACATCAGTCAGTCAGACACGAAAAGTTGTATGAGGGGTGAACCTTATGTATGAATGCTGGCTCTGCAATAACAGCGGAATAACAATGAGATGATGTTTGTTTTTAATGGTTCTATAAATTAGAGTGTCTTGTCGCTGTGCTCCCCTCTCAGGCCCTGCAGCCCACGGCTGGACCAGCCAAAGAGCAGCTGCCCCTAATGACGCTTTATTTAATTTCCACCCATGTGCTTAAATTTTAATATCCCCAGCAGCCCGCCAATGCTGTGGCGTAAAAACTGACTGGATTTGCAGGACATCAGATCATTTCTATCCGGCACGTCTCTGTGCTCTAAATCTTTAATATCTAGGCAATTAAAATTAATGACCATTCAGGCGAGGCCCACTGTTGGCAGGGTTTCCTTGACATCAATTGTTTGATGGGTTTACCTAGAGGTTAAACTAACAAGCAAGGTTTAATTGGAAGCAATGAAAGCCCTGGCCATCATCCTTTTTACTTAACCTGCTTATGGTGGATTGTAGAGCCAAAGACGATGCAATATTCTCGCTCTTTCAGACAGCTCACAAAATGCCCACAAACCCCCGGAAATCATAGAAAACATTTTCTAAAGCTCATCAGTCTGTTTAATTTAACAAAACGTACATGCAAGCAGTTTATTAAACAGAACTACAATTATTAAAATGTCAGCTGTGGTGTTTGCACATTTGTGTAATTAAATCTGAAAGTTGACGGTGGTAGATATACACCACTTTACTTCTTACCATACATCAATATGATACAAGCTAATTGTACAGCTTTATATTAAAATACCAAATGCATTTGCCAAATGTGATTATTTCATAAGTTAGTAACAGTAACTTTAATTACTTTACTCTGCTATTGTCCTTTATGATGAAGTGTGTTATGTCTGTTACAAGCCTGGACAGACTCAGCAGTGTAGGCATCAGATCCTCTGGACGTTACACCACCCTTCTCCGTCCTACACACACATTTCTCTCCTGCCTACTGAACTCTGGCTATAGCGATTCTCGGGTTCAGCTAAATATTGAACAAATGCACGGCCCTGTAAGGTGTGGAGCACAACCCAATCTACAGAGCTAATTCCCTTTTATCTTGTGGCAGGCCATGCATTCAATTGACTCCTATGTGTGGTGAAAACCAGGTTGTGAGATTGAATTACCTGACATCAGCAGCCTCAAAGGCAGCGATTGTATAATGACCATGCAGACTTGAACATGATACCAATGCCTTCATGGCTGCCCACTAGAGAGGCTGTGGAGCTGTATTTAATAATTCAAACTATTTCACCCTATTTCAGGTCAATACTCCTTGCTAGTCAAATGTAAGGCAATGCATGATCTGTCTATTATCTCAATATATCTGAGGTTACAATGCCCTAAGCCTTAAATACAAATACAAAGGTGGTCTCACTGGCTGTGATACCATCAATTATACAGGCCACATTAATAATGGATAAGAACTCAAGGGCTAGCTTCTTTGAATTCGCTACGATCTGAAATATGGAGAAGTGTCACTCAGAAGAAAAATGTTAGCAATGTAAACAAATCTTTGCCTCAAATGCTGATCCACTGACACAGATTATATCAAATATGGCCTCCGTAAACCCTGACACAGACCACAGCCTTCAAATCCCATGCCTTCAGTCAGGAGCCCAGCACAGCCCATGCAGAGTGACAGAGGGAATAAGACGGCATCCTGCATTCAGAGAGCTACTTAGGTAATCGTAACCATGTCAATAGCTCATTGTACGTAAGCTGATTTCTATAAACAAGCAGGATTCACAATTAATCAAATCAGATGCATTGACATAGTCATATGAATGTATTTTGTTCGTTCAAGATTATCACTGCAGCGTATAAATGAAACACTGCAGGAATCTCCTGAGGTAAAGAGGCTTTGCTCTCAGGGAAGACGTTTGCGCATCACGTGCATTTTAAATGATCCCCGCTAAAACGATGCAGGGTGTTTCGTCAGCGATGATGTATTGAGCAAAGCGGACTGATATTGGCATACCGTTCACGACGGATGGTTTTTACTTAATGAACTGCTCGTGCAATCAGCAAAGCCCACAAAAAGTATTTTGGGGGTGTTAGAAAAATTACTTAGCCGAGCCCTTAGAGTAGCCACAGCGAGCAGTTTGCGACTCTGAAAGGCCGGGGCACGGTGAGGGATAACACACTTACGCTGCACTCGGCATCATGTCGACTTTGTTACTCACTTAAAATGAGCCAAAGCACTAAGAATAAGTCAATAAGTATGTCTGCCGTGGCCTCCGCTTGTCGAGGAGTACGCCACTAATGGGGCCTGAGATGAGTTCAAGTGAATTTTTAAAAGCCCTCTAATTTCTTCACAGACTGATTTGTTCTCATGGGAATTGGTACAGTGGCATGTTTTGCGAGGCACTCAGAAAACAGAGTGGAGCTCCATTTGTGAGGGTCAGTGGCCATTTCTTTAACCGCCATAAAGCACACAGTGATCACTGGGTGGTGGTGGTGGTGGTAGGGGTAAATAAACTCGGAGGGCAGTTGAAGATTCAAAAGACCACACAATTAGACGCTCTACAACAAACAATAAAAATATATAATGTGGTAAACAATAGCCCAAAAGTATAATTTCATGTGACACATTTGTACACACATAATATGGTGATAATAACATGGGTGTAGTTCAAAAATATGAATCATTCAAAAATAGTCTGTGTTCTTGTGTGACTTAAAGGTGGGATGTAAATGCTGGAAATTCTCATCCACGCTATTTGAAATGTAAAATTCAAACGTTAAATACTGCCATTTTACAATAACATTAGCGTTGGTCCAGTGGTGTGAGGGAGGGAGCTTCTGTGCAGTGGAAAACTGTGAGGCTATTACATACATAAACAAAGGAGGTACAAAAAATGAAAACAGTGGATCAGGAGAAGTTATGACATACCTGTGATACTGTGATGGTGCTTCCCACCCCCTGAAGGCAAAAAAGAATGGGCTTTTACAGTATCTGACTCTTCATGACTACACTCAATATACCCCTCAACACCCCCTCCCCACACAGAAAAAAACACTGCAGATTATTGTATAGATTCATGTTTCTCTGATATTGTGTCTCGTGAGGACAACCATAGAACAATAGAGTATCAAAAAAAATCTAGATAGTAGTCACAATCATTGCAGAAAAAGAGAGCACAGGACAATAGTACTTTGGATGTGGGGGTTAGGTGTGAGAGATATTGCCTTCAGGTTCACCCAACAAGGAGGCTATGCTATACATAAAGTGGGAAAGTCGCATCTTTAACTCTAAAGTATAGCTGTGAATTAGCAGAGTCCCGCAGGGTCACATGAACAGCAAAAATCCAAATAAAATGCCAGCATCATCCAGTGTTTTGACGAACCAAACTTTAATTGCTTTTCTTAAAGTAATGGATGATGCCAATTGTTCTTCCCAGCTTATGACCTGAGCGACTGACCAGGCAACAGAGAGAGCACACATGGTGGATGGGAATGAGAGGGAAAAATGGCAGGGGACCCAGCGTTGGGGCGGCTAAGGAAGGACAGCATAGTGCTTTGATTGAGGCCAAGATGATATAGGCCTCCCCTCCCTGTGGCCCTGCTCTGACTGACTGGGACCAGCCTTGACTGAAGCATCATTAGGCAGCCACAATGTCAAGGTTAGCTAAGGACATTGTGTCTTGGTGGTGTGACCTACGGTAACTATCCCTCAAGGCTGTAGCCTTTCCCACCCTGATTACCCACTAGTTACTGTTAGATGAGAGCTACCCACCTGGGAAACTGTGATGCTGCACTTCTTGGCCAGCTCTTCTTTAGCCTCCTCGCTCGGATACGGGTTGCTGAGGTGCGAGTAGAAATATTCGTTCAGGATTTCCGTCGCCTGTTTGCTGAAGTTTCTCCTTTTCCGCCTGAGTGGGGAGCAAAACGAGAGAAAGGCAGGGCAAGCCTATTAGTGGGACCAGCATTAACTCATCCATTTGGTTCGCACAAATTGCACAATCAATCTCACACATAAATGGTGAAAATAATGAGGAATGGGCTCTGAGGGCCCTCAGGAGCAGAGTATTGTGTCCTGCTCCAAGAGTCTCATCAACACACAGAAGACCAGACTCCAACCAACAAACTGACAAGCACACACACACACACACAGTCACAAAACACATACAATGTTTAATTTGGTCTGTTGGTCTCCAATCTCCAGTCCAAGCGTGTAATGTGTAGAGTTTAGTGCAGCGGATGGGTGGGCTTCGTGATGGAGCGCAAAGCCCAGTCGGAGTGCATCTCGGTACATTATAGAAATCACGGCATGCACAGTTGAGCATTGTTCCTGAAGTGCCACAGCCTCAGGGATCTCCAGTAGAAACAAGTTTACTCTAACTAGATCTTGGTCCCCTTCCCTCCCAAGGGCACTACTTATCATGTTGTTGAGCATTTGCTTATTTTGCCTTGTTTACCGCGTTTCACACAGGCAGTGGGCAGCAAATGTGCTTCCACTTGGCTCGCTTGGCCCGAACTTGTGCCGCTCTCCGCGGAGCTCCACACCGCACCACACTGTTAGTGATTAGACTAATCCACAACACCTGCTGATGACCTCCCCTCCATCCATTTCACACAACTTGGTCCCCATTTCATTTGGTCTTAACTGCTCTCAGGTGTTGGGGGCATGATTGTCTTGAAAATAGATAATGCACGGAACACGGACACATTTAAAGCCATGCATCTCTGCGGTGCTCACACTGTGTGCTGTGCCAGAAAAGTGGGGGGGGGGAGCCAAACATCAGACCTGAACACAGTCTAAAAATGACCTCGCCCACTGGATTTGCGTATATGGGTCATATATAAGCAATATGAATTTCCACATATCAAACACACACACACATGCAGTATATACGCTACACGATCCACTGACCTGGCATCAAGGAATCTGGAGCGCAGGATCATGACAGCCTCACAGGTGCTCTGTTTCAGTTGCATCTGGATGGAGCTGAACTTACGGTGGATGATTCCCACCATGCGCTCAATCTCTTTGGGAGAGATGGGCCGCGTGCGAGACTGTTCCCTCAGCAGGTTCATCACATGGGTGGTGAATTCGTTACATGCCTGCCAAGTGACAGAGAGACAAAAACAGCCAATGTGAGTTCTGTAAATGTCCCAAGTCATAGCGGCGAGCTCGTTACAACTTACAAAGGCCCTCTGACTGAGATTCTTAAGTTGTATACATTTTTCATATTGGAAATGAGTTCATTACATGCAAGCTCTTTTTGTTAAAAGCTTCAACAGAGTGCACTGTTTATACATTACTTTGATGACATAATAGGTGAAGTCATCTTTGAATATAAATGCAGATTTGCAATTTGGCTTGGTCCTAATGCAGAGCGAATTGAAACAGCTTTTCGTTAAAACCAGTAGTTCATACATGATTAATTAGAATAACTCATTTACGCAGTGCACACTCTAGCTCATTACTCTGAGTAAAATTCGTTAAGTATTTACATTTAGATAATTAAAACCTGGAAACACCCTTAAGAAAGATGCATTTACTCCCGGCGAAGTGGTGTGTGCCCCCGCGTACCCACCTCCTCTCTCAGAGAGCACGGAGTAAATTAGTCTAATTTACCTCGCTGGCTTGCTGAGGCATCACTGTTACACCTTCTATTTTCACCCATAATGCCTCTGTGTTTAATGGCAGGCTCAAAGTGCTAGGTGAAGGAGCTGACCATAGTTTCATTTAACACAGATGACTAAGGCACTCCTTTGGATCTCTATAGTCAACTACAACACAGTGAATAAAACTGTAATTATTTTCCTAGCTGATAACACATTCTCCCCCCATCATGCATAATGCTCTGCGGTGCTCCTGCAAATGCAAGAAATAAGCTTCTCTGGGTGTTTCGAAGCGATGCAAAGTATGAAGTACAGCTCAATATGTCCATTGGAACACGGACGGAAATATTCCAATAGCTGGAAGTCACATAGTTATTTGAACGCTTTGATGCTAAACAAAAGAACGGCAATGAGTGTTATTTTCCTTTTCTTTGATGTATTGCATGACGAGGTGCGGTATTTCAAGCACTCAGTCTTCTTCTTGGGAAGATCTTAACCTTGGGATTGCAAAGGCTCCTTACCTGCTCGTATTTCTCCAGCTCTGTGTGGTAGATCTGTCTGATCTGGGTGAGTTTGGCTCTGTAGTCGGAATGTTCGATGGAGTTGTCGCCCGCCCCACCAGACGCTGCGGCGGCTGCTGCGGCGGCGGCAGATCCACCACCTTTCTCTGGTCCCGCCACGCCCTCTGCCAGCAGCATGTTGTCTAAACGCATGAGCTGTGGGTCTGGGGGGTCCTCCTCCTGGGCACCACGGATGCTGAGACCTGCAGCAACACACAAACAGGGACAGAGGGTCAGCTGACGCCATCCAGTGACATGTTAAGATGGGAAAAATGATTTGAACAGATCAAATAGGCTCAGACTGAATTGTTAAGTGCAATTAAAAGCATTATGTCTGCGTAGTCTGCTGTAGTGTGATGTTTCCCCTTCAGGTATGTACTGGCTGCCTCCTGTGTATGTGCTGTGTTCCTGTCGCCCATGTCTATGCCTGTTCTCTTTTATTTACACACTGTGCTGCACACTGTGTGTACGAGAAGGCTGACATGACAGCAACATCCATAAACTGACAAATGCTCAATGGTGAAGTGGCACTTCTACTCTGTGAAAGGATGCTAAACAGAAAACTATACCTCTAGTAAGTGTCTCTGTGTTTGACACAGTGAATGCTGGGAAATCCAAAAAGTAACTACGGTTTTCCTCATTTTTATTTGCTTATAAGGTTTGAATCTTGTATTATTTTACAATCCTGATTTTGCAATACTCTAGCAAGTAATAAAAATGTGCTAGTGAGATAAAACTCTACATACTGCAAAATGAGTCCAGAGTCAATTTTATGTAAAGTGCTCATTCATGAATTCTGCTTTTGCTCTCACACTGTGCTATTTATTAGTGTGAATGCATTCACACTCTTGTTATCCAGTTCTTTATTATTTTCTTTCTTCCGTACGTTTTATGAACCCTTTCAACTCCTTCATACTTTTAGCTATACAAACCATTCAACTATCAAACTGTTCAGCTCTTTAAGCACATTATGGGGTCTATTTTACACTTTTATAACCTTTATACTTTTTATAATATTAAGCATTTTGCAAAATTTCAGCTCCATTGGAAATGCATTGAAATCTCTTCAACAATT
>JAVQJF010023865.1:0-23049 GCA_036023855.1 Gadopsis marmoratus | reverse complement strand
CCGGTTCCCCCCCCCCCCCCCCCCCAGGCCAAACTGCAGCGATCAGATTTCTCTCTGCTTGGTTCTTTTCAATTAGACTTGCTCAGTTCCCCCGGCCCTCTGTGTGTGTGCCTGTGTGTGTGTGTGTGTGTGCGCGTATAGGAATCTCTGTGTGTTTCTGTGTTCAGTGTGTGTGTATGTGTGTGTGCGGCACCTTAGGAAAAGGCACCATGGTGAATTCTATTAAGACGCCGCTCATTTTCCAACACTCAAAAATGCAGCAAGTGTCCGCCCACTCTTCTTCTTTTCTCTGACTCACTCTATTAGGGCAGATGAGAGCAGTAGTGGTGACAGCTGATTGCATTATAGGCGATATTGTCGCATGTGCACACAGGGACACACACCATCTTTCTATCCCTTTTAAAAGCTTGTGAATACAGAGATGACTTAGGCCAAAAAGACCTAATTCGTTTGTGTTTTTCCCACAAGTTTGGATAATTAGTGCTATATACTTTACAGCCAAAACTATCCATGTATCTGCATGTCAAAACTTTCTGTAGGTTTTGAAAAATACTATATATTTGCATAAATAACTCACTGTATTCTAGCAGTAAGACATTATGAGATATTATTACATTAATACAGACCTGATACATGTGTGTAATACAAATTAACTGAATACCTTACTGTAATCAGTTGCCAGTTTTGGAAGGAGTGCTACAAAATCTTCCTCAGATATAAGTACTGTTACTTAAATGTTACTTGCGTAAATGAAAAGTTGTGATGTGTCTCTGTAAGCAGAACTGTCCTGAAGTGAGAGTAGGATTAGAAGGAACGTCATGGTGTTTTTGTCCATTTGTATCCATCCATTTGTATCTTGAGCTTGCAGAGCTCAAGACATATTTCACAATATATTTCTGCCAACTGAGGAGGGTGGTGATGCAAATGTGCAGTGCAGGCGAGCCATAAAAAATGAAAAAGTAGGCGATGAACTGGTGACCAACATTGAAAATGGAGGGATTAACAACTGAAAACATTGAATTTCAGGTGACGTTTTTACAGAGCGACAGAATCTGGGTACAGAGGAGGCTGGACTAAACAGGAAAAGCTAGCAGCCGAATGGGCTGAGAAATCAAACATTAGGCATTGAATTAACTAAATAACTCTCTTAAATGAGGCAGACTGGAGTGAAGGCACAGACGTCTCCAATACTTAGCAACCAGGAACAACAAAGTACTTTATGAAAAAGCTCCACATGGTGCATGTATAACTCATGCATGTACTCAAATGTGAGCACAAAAAAAAATCCTTTGTAGTGACTTTACAGTAGTTACCATTCATTCCAAACTCATCGGAGGCTTTTAGTCACTTACAGCACCGTGTTGCAGCCCAACAATAATCTTTCTTTTGGATGTGCAAAATAGTGCCGATCCGTGTTTCCTGGTGAGCCATCCATCATCGATATGAGTAAGACGGCCGCCCCCCTGTGCAGCATGGGACGGGTAAAGGAGTCAAACTTGGAGGTCAGCGTCTCTTCATACATACAAACATACACACACACACACACACACACACACACACACACACACACACACACACTTATCCTTTATGTACTGTTAGCTGGCCAGTCCGTTTTTATATACACACGCATGCTGGCACAATTTGAAATGTCTGAAACTAGCCAATATCACTGTTGATGATGTTCAGATTGTATGACACCAGAGCCAATTTATTGCAGACAAGATATGGTGAGTGTGTGTTTGTGTGTGTGTGTGTGTGTGTGTGTGTATGTGTGTGAGTGTGTGTAGTCTATAAGACAGCCTGGGGGTTAATTAGAGAATAGTAAACAGAACACATGTGGCAGCTTAATATCCCCTCTGCCTTACAGCTTATTTCACACCCCACCCGCTCTGTTGCTCTCTCCCTGTTGTGTGTGTGTGTGTGTGTTCATCTGTATGGTTGTGGTTATGGGCGTTTCCCCCACCACCTATCCCAGAGGCTCTACCCCCCCGCCTCTACACCCACCCACACACAGCCGTGCTGGTGCTGGTGCAGGTGTGTGTGAGGTTTGGAGGTAATTTAAACCAGATGAGGTGGTGTCTTACAGCCTGTGTCCTCGTCACCTCATCAATATCGAAGAGGTGGAGGGATGCAGGAATGAGGAGATGGATGGATGGGTGGAGGAGAAGAAAGGGGGAAGCATTGCCTCACACAAAATGGAAACATGAAGAAGACAAAATATTAGGGAATCAATCTATCTATAAATAAAGTTCAATTTCACCAACATTACCTTGCCACCCTGACAATTTAGCTCCAACCCTGAAATGCTTGTGTATGATAGAACGTTCTGGAGAAAGAAACAATAACTCAGAGATAGATAGATATATAGATAGATAGGAGAGATTTTGTTTTTACTTCAGGGCAACAACATATTAGCACAAATGAAGAAAGACGAAGAAGTCTGCACACTTATATTGGCTTTGCACATGGTTTGATCCATTACTGGTGAATTGTTGCTGCTTTTAGGGTCTGTAAACTGAACCAAATGGAGTCCTTTATGCTGTACTTTTTATCTTTTATTACTAATGAATATCCACAGGTCCATAAATAGATAAAGATTTCAGCATTATCATACGTGGTATGATACAGTGGCATAAAGGCTGGTCTTATTTTACAGTATATGTTTTTAGTGTCAATATATGTCATGAAAAGAGGTATTCAGAGGTATTAGCATCTTTCATATCCAGTTAAGTTTTCAATTTCCATTCACAAGGTAAATCCCACTAAGCTTCATGCTATGTGTTATGAGGTCAAAAAACATTTTTAACTCCACTAGAAACCCGAGTTATCTTACTACTGTGAGTCTCTAATAAAGATGATCATCATGAGAAATCAATTCAAAGCCATATAACTCAAGTTTGTAATTCATTGTCAATTTTGCCTCAAAGACTAAAACCAACAATGTGTCTTTTTCTCAACACTTCCCGACCGTTTCCGTGGCACTTCCCCCATGTCCGTTTGTTTGTATTGAAGATGTAAATCTTTAAAGATAATTGAATGATGATTGGATTTGGAAGTTAAGTTATTAAACGTTTGGTCCTGGTTAAGTGAAAAAAAAACTTCCTTGGCGACAGAAATGCCCCCGTGAGTGAATTGGGAGTCCTTTCTGTGGGCACTGAAGGCAATCATATTCACTCATCCATCACACACTTACTCTCCCCTGCGTCTGTTCATTGTCAAACTGCTGTCTGTTTATGAGGCCTCTTATTTCCTAATTATAACCACAAATTTCATAGGAGGCCTGGTTGCAGCATTTTAGGCGTTTACGCTTGACGACAGGGTGCTTTATTCCCCCCGAGCGTCGTAGTGTGAACTTCAGCAGTTCTTCCAGCGTGAACCAGCGACCGAGCAACAAAAGACCAATCTGTTAAACCAATAAATGAGCAGTCAGGTGTGTGTGTGTGTGTGTGTCTCCGAGCAGTAAATGAACACTCTCTATATCTCTCATCTATCAAAGGCTTGACACCAGGAGCAGCTGTGAGAGCACGCGTACACACACACACACACACACACACACACACACACACACACACACACACACACACACACAAACACCCTCTCTACTACTTTAGCAATTTGGGATAATTAGCCTACTATACAATGTCCGCCTGTGGTCCCCAGGGGTCCTGTGGGCTGAGTGTATGTATGTGTGTGTATGTGTGTCTGTGGGTGTCTGGTAAGGATCAGCTGTGTTAAGCGTCCCGTGACATCTAAACTACTAATTCATTGCTACATTAACGGCATTGATTAACATACGGTTATAGACACACTGCCACACACACACACACACACACACACACACACATCTGGGGAACCCCTTGTGATGCCTTCAGCTGTTTTTCTGACAGCCTGCAACCGAGTTGTTGTTGTGTAAGAAACAATGTGGACACATTGTGACAGAGCTTTCACACCAAACACGCCATAGTGGTGTCCACTACACTGATTTTCCACAAGGTTGTCCAGCAAATCTTCCACTAAATTGACCCCAAATATGCTCGGCAGTGCACTTCCAACGGGATTCTGGCTTTAAAGGTGATGTAGGTAGTATTTAATTTGGCGTCATTGGGCAAAATAATAACCGTTCATCACATTGTAATTCAATTGGTCTGAGTGCAAAACTCTTCTTCAGCACCTTCTCTTGGTTATGTTTTAAGGCTTCAGAAAATCTAGCCTGTGACGGGAGACTGTGGCCAATCACAGGTTATTTCAGAGAGATGGTGCGTTCGTGTTGGCTTTCCTACAAATGCAGATGTGCGTGCACGTCCCTTCAGACGGTGAAAGCCTGATTCAATGGTGGAAAATCCTGCAACTTGTGATAAATGTCCAATACATCCTTTGCCTACAGCGATGTATAATACAAAACAGCACGTCACGGCTCCACACGGAGGTTCGGCTCAGTATGTTCAATGCCATGGCACTCGTATCGACATGGCAAAGAGGCATGATGACAAATAGTGGGGAATAACTTTTGACGAATGACAGCTGGATGGCATTGCAGCTGCCTCTGAAGCCTGGGGTGCTCTGCTCTGTGGCCGCGAAGTGCTGAAGGGGTGTCTTTGAGAGCACACATTTGCGGTCTTGGTGAGAGCGAGCCCTACAAGGCATGAGGTTTCACAGGGCAAGTGATACCTTCTGTGATCTCCTTCAAGCGGAGTGATACGAGGCAGCAGAGAGAGAGGCGAAAGGTTTTGCAAAGGTTGTGCAGATTTTGCCATTTTGCTTACCCCAGCTTTAATGCGAGGAGGAAGTTATGGCCGCTAGAACAGTTAATTTTCTGCAAGTTATGTTACTGTACTTTCCAATTCTTTAAGCGACTTGAGTAAAATATCTCAAGCATGGAAGAATAAATGATGAGAATAAGAGGATGAGAATGGAAAGAAAATTAACATTGTGATTATTTACATTCAGATGTAGTTGATACGGTAATAGCCATCTTAAATTGCCGGCAGGGTCGTGACAGATAGAGTAGCCTACAAATAGAGTTCACTTATATAGCGCTTTTCAACCTTAACGGTCTCATTTACCAATTCTCAGGCCAATGGCCTCCATCAGGAGCAACTTAGGGTTTAGTGGACAACCTGCTAAGTTAACCCTAACCCTAACATGCCAGAACAAACTGATACAATGTTATTTTGCACAAGGAAAGAAAAACTAAATGTATTAAATGTAATGCCGGATTTACAACAAGGCTCAAATAATTAAGAATTTGTCGTAGACAGCATTTCATAAAGCTATAAAGTTTCCTCAAAATCAATAACTCAAAAAACTTTTTAAGGGAGTCTGGGGACTTTCTAATATGGAAACTGACATACTGTCATAATTTCTGTATGTACAAAACAGTTAAGTATATTAATGTCTTGCTAACTATCATAATAGTGCATATCACTGTAGAACACAATGTATACTTTATAGTGTTTATATATACTATAGGACACACTGTAATAGTATAATTAGGCCCAATGAAACCCTCATATTCCAGTTTAAAATGATGATAAAACCTGAGATTCAACAGATTATGGTGCAGTAGATGAGAAGTGAAGTTTAGAGGCACTCTGTCCTAAATAGAGACACTTATCTTCTGTTTGTGTGTATTTGTGGGCAGTTGCTGTTGTGGCTCCAGACAAGCAGCCAATCACGAATGCAGAGCGCAAGAGAGCAAAAAAAAAACCCATCTGAGTGGGCTTCGTCTTGGAGCCAGTGACCAGGAAACAGACCCACAGAGAGAGTTCATGAATGTGTGTGTGTGTGTGTGTGTGTGTGTGTGTGTAAGACGGAAAGATAATGATGTATAACTGTCTGTCTCGCTGCTACTGAGCCTCAGCGTCCTGCTGTGACAAGAGCCAGGTGCTGGTGGGAGAGAGAGAGGGAGAGAAATCAAGCAGCAAATCAATAACATCTTGATTGGAGATGATTGCACTCCTCATTCCCTCTCTTCCTGTGCATATGTCTAAGTATGTGCATGTTATTTTATGTCATCATGATCACCTCCCGTCTGCGCCTCTCCTCACAATTTGTCCAATCACACACACATGCACACACACGGTATCTACGCACCTCTCACTCTTTGGCTTTCATTGTACAAAGAGGAAAACACAAGGCTCAATCAACTCTACCGTGGAGAAACATCCATTGTTTGTTGCGTTTCCTTGGACTTTAGTGTTCATCTCATTTCTCATAGTCTTGGTTTGTCCCACATTTCATTATACCATTAAACACAATTGGTTCAATAATAGATTTCAATATTGTCAGCCAGGTTCAGGTTAGTGTAGTATTTTATGGCATGGTCCTCCCTCCTTTGTCCTTTGTCGGTGAGATATTTTAACATCAAATTGAAGTTGCCCATTCATATAATTTTTAGGCGTGAAGATGTTTAGTTATGAGTTTGCTCATTTCCAGTGCAGCCCAGTTAAAACCCTAAAATCCAGGCCTTTTCTGGGAAATAATGACCTTGATGTTCACTCAGAGCCCAGGTGTGACAGTATTTTTAAGATGCAGGTGTGGTACTTCTTTAGACAGGGCCAGTATGATCAAAAAAGGCTTAAAGTCTGCCTTAAAACAACAGTCACGTACCCATAGGTCCACTGAAACAGTTTTTGCTTGCTGTAATCATTCCTGCTGGCCATTAAAAGATCCCTTTCTGCACTTCCAATGTTGAAGGTGGGGAACAAAAGCCACAGTCCTCATTCTGGGCAAGCTTCAAATCTAGAGGGTATCTTCCTAATTTAAAGTCTTTCTAGCATGAAATCCCCTCATCATCTTTCAGTCACATTGGCTTCACAAGTTTGTCAAACTAACCACCAAACCAGACCTCCTTCTTCCTCATCATCAAATATTTCTTGCACCAGAAGTTCATCTACATTACTATAAGCCATTGTGAAAGCGTTTTCAAAGAGACCTCAAATGTGGCTTTTCCTGTTCTTATTTTCCACTTCCCGTGTGCTCGCTGAAGATTTGTCCACAACAGCGTTGGAAAGCAAAAAGCAACTCCTGAGACTGAGAGTATTTACTCGTAGATGAATGATTGTGGACAGCGCACACGTGGCTGAGGAGGAGATTGTGTTCAGAGTCAAGCAGAGACCATGCTAATTCATCTGCAAACATAAGGCATTTAATTTGAGTTTCAAACAGAGGGAGACCAGGGCTATGTGATCGTTTAACTGCAACCATGTTTTACACCTCTCTGTTTTGGGGGAAGTAATCTGTGCCATATTTTTTTATGTTGTTTTAATTATGTCAAACATTCTGCCGAAAAAACCCTTTTCAGTCAGTTTTAGAAACTAAAAAGCAAGAGCTGCAGTTTCTTCGTGGCCATGGCTATTGATCAGGGTGTGATCTTTGTCTGTGTAGCTCTCTGACCTTACTGCTCTGTCCACAGCCTATTGAGAAAAAGAGAAATTGAAAGAGAGCACCATTGTGTTCATTGAACGAGTCATAAAACAACTATTTGCATTTCCTTCTCATCTTCTTTCTTTTCTTCCTTTCTCCTCTTACTGCCTGCTTTGACTGCATCTGTCTGTCTCTGCTTATCTTTTATTGCTCGCTCTCTCTCTCTCTTCCTCTCTCTGAGACAAGCTTAGACAGAGAGAGATAAAAAAAATCAGACAGTGATGGAGGTAAAGATGGAGCGAGGGAGGTAAACAGACAGACAGACAACTATGCATGTCTGTGATCTCTGTGTGAAGCTGATCCCTGCTTGGCCCAGTTCTCTTACCTTCCACCATATCTGCGCCTCTCCATCCCTTTCTCCCCTGTTTGTTTGTTTTTTTTCATTCCGTCATACATCCTGCTGTAGGCCAGTTCATTTTTTAACTGCAAAATTGTAACTGATAGACTTTAGTTTCGTACTTAAATTTAGGTTATGACCCCCACATGATGGCAGGATTTCCTCCACCTTTATCCCTTTTCTTTGTCATATTTCTCATCCTCGCTGCAGGCAGTGATCCCTCTGCTGATGTGCCTCTGCACCCCACAACTACTGTCACATTTGGCAAAGATGAAAGAGAGAAGGGTGAAATGATAAGCAATTAGGATGTGATGTGATTTTGTTAACAATGTCTCAGGTTTTTGGTCACCTCCAGCAGTCTTTATATTTGTATTTATTTTTTAAGCAGTGCAATGTTTCCATTCAACAGTTTGCCCCCAAGTTGCCCTGTGCAAAACTTTTGGCTCCACTTAATGCCTGTTTTTAAAAATACAGTACAGTGTTGCAAACGAGCAAACTGTGGAGCAGCACAAAAACATGAACAACAAATTATGTGCAAGCAAGGCAGAGTTGTTATGAGTTTAATTGGTCATTTGCTCCTATTTCAGTGACATTTCCATTTAATGTTTATTTGTATAGGGACAGGTATGTAGGTAGCATAAACCAATGCCACAGCATTTATAGCCTAAGCTTATTTGCAATGCCTGTCCCTAGATGGGCCTTTAAAATACATAAAACCTCCATAAGTGGTGCTATTGGTTGGAAGCTACAGTTGAACCTGTAACATGCATGTAACAGATCACAGAGTGATGAGCGAAGACAGAAGCCGAATTTAAAAGAGGCTGTCAAACTCTTTTACACCTGTAACTCCAGACTAATTTCCAAAGGAACCAGGAAAAACTTTGGAAACCATTCGTCTTTGAGACAATACAGATTAAATTATTGACAATTTAGCAATGGAAAGATACAGTACCATATTTAAACCTGCAATAACGGCTTCTTTTGCCACTTGGTGGCCATAGAATCTTTGATATATCATTAACCTTTAGTCTAATATGTATATAAGCTGTTACAGAGAAACATTAGGAGTCATGAGTCATTGTTTCTGTCCACCTGGTGAATGAATGTAAGTGCAAGTCTCTTTTAACTCTGTTTTTGGTCTCCACCAACTCCTGAGGGAAATATCTTTGGCCGCTTAATGCTCCATATGTTCACCAGCTAGTCACTGACTCTGTCTGTCTGCTGTTTGGTGCTGAGCAGGTAGTGTAGAGTGGGTTTTTGGTTCATTGTCACTGAAAACAGCTGCCTGTTTAAAAACTACAATATGAGAGCAGTGAGAGTTAAACAAAACAATAGTTGTTGGCCGGACAGCTAAACAATGAGCTGAAACTTGCTCTGGAAAGCTGAAGAGGAGCTGCAGATTCAGGTGGTAATTCCCTGTAGCTTCATCACTACAAGCGACACCTTTTACATTGTCATTTGATGCTTTGTTATTATAAGAATATAGATTATAGCTGCTTTAATGAAGGGATAAAAAACAAACATATTCAGTTTCTTAAAAACACAGCCGTTGTGAGATCTTATTGGTTCCATCCTACCTTGATGACAACATTATTGGGGCAATATTAGATTCAGAATGTGATACTTTATAACAAAAAGTGCCAGTTTGTTCCTCTAGAGCTTTTGTTTTCTTACGGTTATTGTTTCTCGGGGAGTATCACACAATACTGCAGAGTTTTATAAACTGCTGATCAGGAGTGAACACAAAGAAAAGGAGCAGAGAGAAAACAAAGAGTGTTCTCAGATTTTATTTTTGTGGACCAAACTTCTCACACGTTGGAGACCGACTCTTCATCCACCGATATGTCTGGCATGTGCGTGTGTGGTTAAGTGACATATCAGCACAAACGCCTTCCTGCTCGTATCGCGCCGCCCTCCTCCTCCACCCCTGCGTTTGACCTTGTTGCTGCCGAGCATGGGGCGGAGGAAAGGGGGGGGGGCAAAGAAAGAGAGTGATTGGGGTTGGCGTTCAAATCTCCTTCTGTTAACGAGCTGTCAACTGCAGACTGGAGTTCCCACACGTCCAAACAGACCTCGAGTTCACGAGCCGCCGACCTGCCGTTCACACTGACCCATTATAATGCGTTTATTCATAAAAATGTCTGTGAACTCTCATCAAGGATTGACCATTAAAGTTCTCCATCAAAATATTCGGGATGGCTTTTGCTATTGCCTCTGGACCTTTTCATGTCAACACACACACACACACACACGTACACACACAGCTGTCTTTGGGGGCCACATTTTTGACCTTTTGGCCTTCATGGTCAGAGGTCTCGGCCAATCAAGAGTCTAAATGTGAACAGAAGGGGCAATGGACTCCCTCGACTGTTCATTACAGCTCTCTCTCTGTCTGTGTGTGTGAGTGTGTGTGTGTGTGTGAGCAGGCTAAGAGTCTTTCCATTGGCCCCATGGAGACAGAGTGAATAGACTCTAATGACTGATTTTATCCTTTCACCCCCGCCTCTCTGTGCGTCTTTCTCTCAGCGTCAAAGCTGAAATCAGAGTCAGAGTTACAAGTTGTAGGACATGATTCAAACACACACAGTCAACCCAGTCTGACCTCTAATGCCTCAGGTTGCAAAACAGATTCGATCCAGGAAATTATTTCTCCAGGAAACAGTTTCTTTTTTAAATTCTTGTTTTATCAGAATTGAATGTGTTATTGAACCTTCAGTTCTGAGACGCCTTTTCTGTATTTTAATGAAATGCATGCAAAAGACAGTGAGGGGTTGAATAAAGAGCTGAGATCTTCTGCTTGATGAAGCATGTTTTCATTAGATTTTGCAGCAGAATTGTGGTGTCTTTCTCAGCTCCTTCCCACTCAGTGACTGCACATCAAGAGGCCAGTGTATCATCAGCTGTTTGTTACTCTAGTTACTGTTCTAGTGAGTTGTCGTTCCTGCCTGGTAATGAATGATCTTTCGGCTTTTATTTTTCCAAGCTGAGGTCTATTAGTACTCTATTTAAAACCCCGATGGGGGAGGAGACCTCTGTGTGTGCAGCTATCAGCAGGGAGCACATCGGAGACTCTGGAGGTCTGACGGTCGCTGATAAGAGCTGCATGATTAACACATGCACACATGCACACACACACACACACACACACTGAGGGGCTGGTGGTGGTAGTCTATTGTTGGGGGAACAACAGACATCTGGGTGAGCGCTGATAATCAACCATCGAACCAGATTGTACAAAGCATTTTCTAGAAAAGCGTGACAGCATGGGAGAGTGTTCACATGCTGTACTTGACACAACTAACAACAGAATAAAAACATCAACTCACATAGTGAAAACGCAGCAAAAAGCTAGATAGCTAGATAACATGTCAATTGATAAAATCTTAAATGGCAGTTTTGTCAATAAATGTCTTCTTTTTTTTGTCAATTTCAACCAACATTATCTTTATTTTATTATATTCTCGTCGGATATCAGTTGTCCTGTGGTCTTTCACATGTTTTACAATTTGTTGCTGAGAGAAACCTTCGTTTGTTTTCAGAAAAAGAACGATGACTTTTTTGCTTTTAATCACGTAAAAAAAAAAAAATCCAGCAGATTTCACACAAAATCTTTCAGTTGTCTTAGCAGTGATTGGTCTGACTTCTCATTTTGTTTTGACTTTTGGTCAAATGTTAATTACGTAATCAGGTCATTTCTTTCTCAATAT
This sequence comes from Gadopsis marmoratus, assembly GCA_036023855.1. Taxonomy (NCBI): domain Eukaryota; kingdom Metazoa; phylum Chordata; class Actinopteri; order Centrarchiformes; family Percichthyidae; genus Gadopsis; species Gadopsis marmoratus. The sequence continues at coordinate 11,580 of JAVQJF010023865.1, read as the reverse complement.
TTAACCGAGACCGACCATTAACACGTGCTGTGACTACCTAAACATAACCATAACATTTTTTTTTATTCTTTAGTTTAGTTATTATGAGCAAATGCTGCAGTGAAAAGAAATTAACATTTTGAACATTTTACTTATCATATCAGCATTTTGCGACAAATAAGTTTATCAACAACCTTTTCCTAATTTTATTGATACAAAACATTATTGAGTTTCTAAAAAAGGTGTTTTGTTATTTTTACTCTTTGAATCACTAAAAGAAACTGGATAAGTAAGCAGAGATTCCGATGTCTGGAATGAGTAGAGTATTTTTTATAATGTTTTCAAAATGAAAGCCGTGGTTTATTGATATTTGAAATGTTCAACTTATATTTTGTGCTAATGGCTTCCAGACAGTGTCAGAGAAGGATTAAAATTGCGCAAGGTCAGAACGACTTTGGCTGTTTAAGTTTACTTTTGAAGCCCAACATTCAGTTAACTGGTCCGCACCGCCTCCTATTAACTGAGCAGACCTGAGCTGACTTAACCAGACTTTCACTGAGCTTTGTGTGCCAAAGCTGAATGACTCTGGGCTCAGAAACTGCAAAGAAAAAAAAAGCCCTCAAAAGTACTCAACCCCTAAAACCATTAAAGCATGTCTTTCTCAAACTTCCTTGTCATTTATTCCCCATTTATCCTCTGATCCCCTCTTCTGTTGTCTCGACTCCTCCAGAGTCTGTCCACGGCCATGCTGGGCTACAATTTCCTAATTTATCCTTACCCCCACCCCCACCCGTTCAGTCCTGCCCTGGGCCCCTTGTGTCATGGAAATCCTTTGTTCCCCCGGCGTCCTATAGCACATGCACAAACACATGAACACAGATGGAGTGAGTCAGTCTATTTCAGCAGTCTCAACATTTATGGAATAATGATGGTCTTTTGTTGGAGAGTTTTCTGACAAATCAGGAAAGTGAGCAGGGACGTATCTGAGTAAAAACATAACCCAAATATCTTACTAGACTCATTACGGTTAATACAAATTTAAGTCAGAAATATGATATTGCTATCATTTTGGAAAGAGAAGGCGTCATTCTTTCTTTTCATGGGCAAAGAAATAACATTTAATACCCCAATGGAAACAACACGACGAGAAAAAAGAAAGATACATTTTTATTTATTTATTTAATAATGACATCAAAGCCTTTTTAAGCCCTTATCATTAATTTGGTCTTTTTTGAACACCCTTCAGTGTGGCCTATGTGGTTTCTGGCGATTACACACACATAACATCTGCCTTTTATCTTTGTCTCAGATGAAAAGGCACCCAAGATATGATCCTGTTCTCCTCCGCTGGAGTAGATATGGTATAACTCAATGGAATAACTGCATGGCTCTGCAACTCTGTGACACTGGAATCAGCAGTATCACAGGCAGGGAGAGAGAGAGGTTCACCGGTAATGATGAAAAACTGATGGAGAAGGATTGGCCGCTGCATGTGTTCGTGTATTTGTGCCAAATTTCTATATGATTTCTTTCCCCATGATCCGTTTACCGTCTTAGCTGACCAAGAAATTCCTGTGCAATAACCTGCCCACTGTAGGGCATACAAGATTAAAACTCTATATAAATAAATTGACATTGACAATGACAGAATATAATACAGCTCCATCATCTGCGTCATATCACTGTGTGTGGATGAGTCACTTTTTATTTTATGGTCTTCTGTCTATCCTGTCTGTGATGTCTTGTTTTTAACTTTTTGGGTGTGTAAACTGCAGGACTTGCAAAATGCTTTAATTTGACCAATAACTGTTGGTAAATCTGCTGCTAATTGTAGCCATGGCAGTCAATATGTCCGTGAATAGGCTGATTATACAGGGAGTGCAGAGCAATTATTTTCTTTTGCTTTTATATGATTTCTTTATGAAGTCTTTATTTTGTTTATTGGTGTGATGAACTCCTACAAAACACACAAGACCTACATGTGCATTTAAAGCTCCAGTACAGGATTTACAAATGCATACATTGTATTTCCTGTGAGTGCTTCACAATAAAAGCCACACCGTGTTTCGGGCAGTTGAATGCTTGTAATGTGAACTAGCAGCAGGAGGAAATGTTCGGTCTCCTACAGCTGTATAAGGTAAGAGACACAGAGACTGAGAACAGAGTGTGGGTGAATTAGATTTGGTTTTCACATCACACATGTATGTTCACACATGACCAGAAAATGGCCTAATCTCTCAATTTGGAGGTCATCAAATAAGCTGCCACTCTGCTCTCAAATCATCAGGTGCAGGACTTTAGATCTGATCTTGTAGTTGACAGCGCTTTGTGCCGTATTAGCATGCGAAGAGGCATGTGAGCTGCTGATATGAACTGACCTGATTTGAGCATGTTGCCTGTGATCGCAGAGCTCCGGGAGGTTTCAGAAACACACTTTTTTTTTCGTAACAATGGGTGGAAACTCTGTAGCAGCATTACTTTTTCATGCTCTACGTTTCCTCAATTTGCTAGAATGCAAATTACCTCTTTTGTGTCCATACTATGTAAGCCTGATATAAACACAAGCATGACTACATCTGGTTTGCTGGTTTTGGACCCAAACAACAGAGATTTTAGTATCAGATCCTCTGCTTATTTTGTTGCTGTCAGGTGAACTTTCTATCACCAGATTACCAGTCTTGGTGATTGTTTTTGTACAGAGAAGTACAAAAACTACACTGTGATTTAAGAGAATTCTCCAATCTTAGCTGGATTATAACAACAAAATGTACATAAATAAAACTTAAAATGAGGCTAAAGTTCACTGTGGCCTAAATACAAACATCACACATTCATTTGAGAGAGAAGATAGTAATCGATATAAAAATCTAGGTTGAAGCCAGGCGTGCGCACACAGTGTTTCATTAAGGAATTCCGTGACTGTAAATATACTGTTGCTCGCACAAACACAACAGCAGCTTAACAAGATAGCACAGGAGGTTTAACAAGCAGGTTACATCCTTGCCTCTAAGGCTGATAAAAATGTTTGTTTCCATGGCAACAAAGCATTGTTATTTTACAATCCACTCTTTACTGTCACCCCTTCAACTTTCTCCTATTCCTTCCTTCACAGCACCCCCTCCGTTTTTATCCCTCAGTGTTTATCCTTTTATCTTGACCTGCATATCTGTCTCCTTCTCTTCTTTTTATTTTCTCATCTCTCCATCCTCACCCCCCCCCGCCTCTACCCATCTCTACTTCCTTCATTATAAAACTAAGAGGATTTGGTGGTATGTGTGCTGTGTCCCTAGACCCAATTAACCCCCTGAATCTCTTCTCTCTGCTGAGTTGTTGCACTAAAACGAGAGACCATTTAAATAACTAGCTTAACGTTTCCCATGTTTGCAAATGGAGGCTTAATTGCCCAAGATAATAGGAGGAGCATCACGTGAGCCGTCTTTTCCTCATATGTAGATCAACATGTTGACACAGCTGAGACCTGAACTAAAATAGATCTGCATGTGGCTTCAAATCAGAGGTGGATTGACTTACAAATATCACAGTTTGATATCGTTTCAGCACAAGAACATCACCGTCAATCAAAACGGGCTTTGCTTTGCTCGTCACCTCTCTAATTTTAGCTGATTTCCAGTTACTCATCTTGTTCCCTTTGAATTTTCGGGGAGGTGACATCGACTAACTTTATGAGAAGCAGCCTTTGAAGATGTCTTCATTTACACAACAGTGGGGAGGGTAAATGCATCACTGGTGCTCCTGCTGGTTGCATTTATTCAAATTGGAAAATAGACAAACACAGCACAGCAATAGGAAGTGGAAATATTATTTAAGTGCATGCATTCAACCAGAAGAACCCCTTGATGAAAGTAATAATATCAGTACAAGAATATTAGTATAATAGGAATTTAAATTTTTAATGTTCTACATATATTCTTTTTTCAACATGTACAGTATATCTCATAATGGAGAAGCCAAGGCTTTTCTTACTGAGTCTGAATACAGTCACCAATAACTTTGGATAACATGTGCTCACAGGCTAAATTCATTGATTTTTATTTGCATGAATGAAAACTATCCCTGCTTTGGAAAATACATTTTAAATAACAATCACTTCCAGTTTACTTAAATGTTGGCTGCAAACATTTTAAATTAAAAAGACTATATTAAAATGGTTAGGCAGTCTGAGCTGACTTCATATGACAATTGAAATTCACCACATGCACGTCCACAACCTGCAAGTAATGAACTATTAGCTTTATCTGCTTCGAGCTTCATTAATTTTGAATTTTTACGTTTTAGTGTGTTTTCACATGTAGCATCATCGAGCCTCGAGGAACAGCGCTGGGCTTTTTTTGACATAGTGGCCACATTAGAAATTTACAAGACATGTCCATACACAATCATAACATAAGAACATCAGTAAAATGATGAGGTTTGCATCCATTGAGCAACTTTCATTGGAATGAGTGAAGCGCCATCTTGGAGCATCTAATCCTGTTCTCTTAAAAAATCCGTTTCTAACATACTGGAAACCATGTGATCACAAATGCGCCCCAGTGTCATCCATTGTAACTGAGTTTTTAATGGAAAAAAAAATTGTTTTTTATATATAAATGCTACTTAAATGTGTTGCAGTACTTTGATACTGTAAGCTGTCCTCTGGAGGAGTAAGGTGGAGGGCAGGGCACACCACACAGGAAACAGTAATAGCATTTCTTTTCATTTTAAAAGCACCATGCACTGAGACAGACACACACACACACACACACACACACACACAGAGGAGTCTAGGGGATATTGAAGGTATCAGGTGTAAGCCAGCTGTGAACACAGACTGGTTAATAAGCCGTCTTTGTTTGAATTAATGACTCATAAACCTGTCTATCTATCTATCTGTCTGTCTGTGAGCATGTGTTGACCCAGACTTGGGTTCAGTTTTCACACCCTGAAAGCAATAATAGACATCAGTGCATGTTAAAATGATTGTTGATAAGCTATGCTCATATAATGCCACCCTGCACACAAGACCTAGTGTGTTGGATTTACACACAGTCCAAAATCTGCACAAAACGTTGGTATTTCATTTGATTTAAATGTTACATTTTGACATCTCACTCATGTTTACAATAGCAAGAATTGACCAAACTTGTCGATTAGAAAGTTGCCTGGCACCTAAAGTACATTATGTTGGGAGAGGAATACCTGAGTGACATGTCATAAGGGTTCAGATCATCGTGTAATGGCAAATTCAATTCAGGCTAAAGCCATAAAATGAAACAGCAGAGAGCTGAGAAACACAAAATCCAAGAAACATAGTTATCCTCGATGGTACAAAGACTTTAATCATTAAAATATGAAGAGATTGTTCAAAATGAATCCTTACTGCTGTTAGAAAACTTTCATACAGTTTAGAGTGATCTAATTTGTTGCTGTTCATCCTTTACTCTGACAGAGAGCTATGCTTTCCCTTCTTTTATTGCCAAGTTTTAAAATCTTAAGTGAACGACACAGAGGTGATATTACACTGATTGATTGACTGAGGTGTTTGAACGGTGGTAAAGAGCAGAGATTTGAAGCACTGTCAGTGTCTAAAAGCATCACTGAAGAATGCAGCTTTCTGTCCTTGCAGTGAAGAGTAAAGAGTGATTACCAACGAGTTAGATAATTCTCAAGTATTACAAAGTTTCCAAGCAGAACTGGAGATTCATTATGACTTATGTGTTCTCAGTTTAATATCAGTCCTTGCACAATCAAGGCAGGGGACGCATTTCCTGGATTTCGATTTGATTGGAGTTTCATTGTCATTGTCATAGATAGAAAAATTGCAATATTATTGGTTCTGTTAAAACTGCAATTTCATTGCATTTTTTACAGGATGACTTAGTGATGGTTCCAATTTAAAAAATCTTCAGGGAATATAATTGTACTTGCTATAACTCTTTTATTCACAATGTCAACAAAATGTACTGCAAATGGTTCATGTATCATCACTTGTTTGAGGTTGCTGGGTATCAGGTGGCTCCATGTATATGGGCCTAATTATCTGTCTGACGTTTATAGCATTTATACGGTCTCTGCTCGTCTGCATGCTTGACCATCTTAAAGCCCTAAAAATAAGCTTAACAGATCCTCGCAATGTGGAAGGACAAACTTTACTGCCTCTAAAATCGGGCCATGTGTCACATATGTTTAGTTTTGCAGTAAGAAAAAGAAACACGTTGTAAAGCTGCAGGGTTTCAGTGATATAACCCTATAACCCCACACGGGTATCAGCTGTCTTATATCTTATACCTACTATAATGACACACATGTGCCTAGTTAATATGGACCCAACTATCTGTCCTTCTGCTCTCTATCAGGGTTTGTTCAGCATTTTAAGAGTAAATGTCAAGCACTTTCAAGGAACCTAAACCAAACATTTCCAGACTCTGGAAGACTTTATCACCACATCTAAATTCTCACTATAAATGCCAGGAGACAACAAATAAATATGATGACAGGAACGTTTCATTTGAAGTATTAAAAAATATTTGTTTTACATGAGGTTTTTTTTTTGCAGAAAATCAAGGATTTTTCAAGGAGTATATTCAAATTCAAGCATATTCCTTAACTTGAAAACATAACAGTTCAGATTAAGCATTTTCCAAACTTTCAAGACTTTGTACAAACCCTTACTATCCACCTCTCTCCTGGTATACATGTTGTTTGTCTACCTAACATTTCAGCCAGTTATTGAAAATATCATGATAAGATTTGGTCTCATGTGCTTATTTCCATTACTGATAAAAAGGTCTTCTGCCCCAGATGTTGCCTGTGTGTCATCACCTCAGGTCCAGGGTTATGGTGATGATGTGTGATGATGACTCCTGCTCTGCTTTTGATTTCCCCATGTCCACAAACAGGTCAGAGGTCAGGGTCAGCTACAGGAGGAGGGCACCACACTTCACTGTTCCTCTCAGTTAAGTGAGTCACTACATGCCGGTCAAATTACTCCAGATCCAAATGTAGACTTTCATCTCTCATCACTTCTGTCTCTCTGCCTCGCATGATAAAACAGAAATTACATAAAATACTTCTTGGGGTGCAGTAGTCATCTTGGGGGTATCAGGTGCTATGTGGCCCTATCCTAATGAGCCACATGTGACCAGTTAAAAAAAAAAGACCCATCTGATCTGCCCATTCGCCTCATTACCACCCAATACATATTAATGTCCAGGGTCACATCTTATACATACAACATACATATTCATAGCACACATGCAGGGTCATATATGTATCTTAATGACATGGGCATGACGGGTTTACTGGTGATATTCTGTTCTCTCTGTTTTGTTTTATTATGGCCAGCTGTGCCTTTTTTACTTCTATTCTATTGTATTTAGTTTCGTCATGTTCCGCACTGTTCACATGTAAATGCACTGGACATCACATATCCCTGGTCACTATTTTACCAAGTTGCCTTGTATTGCATGGGGTTACACTGAGTCGTTTGTCACCCTTTTCGCTTGCGAAATCATCCAGTATTTCACAAGAAAAATGCAACAATTTGAGAAAGAAAAATGTCTTTTTCTTTTTCTTTCGCATCCCTTTAATCATCTTGTGAGATTTACTTTTGGAACCTTTGGGCGGGGTTCTCTGGAAATATAAGTATGATGTCTCTACAGGTGTATGCAGTGAAGGGTGTTATGAGTAACCGTAGGTTGCAGAGGACAAAGCAACAACCTGAGGGTGAAGTAAAGTGATAGGTTGAACCAGCTCCCTTAGGGGCGGGTTTGAAGTGGGAAAAGGTATAAAGGAACATCTCAGAACAACTTTGTGCACGTTTGCCTATGTGCAGTCCAGAGCTTGTTCCAGCCTTTACAGCACCTCCACCAGTTATACAAAAAATGTGAAAAGGGCATTCATCCCCTCTAGTAGACTTCAAGAGACTTTTGAATCTGACAGAGCATTGAGAGGCTGTCCTCCCAAGAAAAAAGGACAATACAACCTAATACAAGATATATTTGTTTTACATTTACCCTAACAAGACCCGCTATCAGCCATGTAAAGGCAAAGGTGACCCTGAAAACGTCGTGTTGGTTGGGTCAACAAAGGCAGTGATTTTAACATAAGAGAGTTTGTGCCAAACCAAACCTAAACCCCTAAACACAGCATTTGCAGGTCAGAAAATGGTCACATCACTCTTTTTTGTAATGGTGACTTACGGTTTTAAAAGAGGCAAAGACAATGTTGTCCTGCCAAAGCGGCATCAAATGAGAAAACACTGGTGCGTGTTGTTTCGGAAGGCAAAGACAAAAGACATATTTTAAGAGTTCAATTTGTCACCCATCTGTAAACATTCCATGATAAACCGTCACCAACATGACTATCAAATACTAGACAAGCAGATGCATAATTATAATACGAATGCATGTCTTTACAGTTTATCCCAATGGGTCTCATTTACAGACACCAAACTAATATAATAACTTGGTGATGGCTGAAATTAAAGTCAGGGTCATCTATTACTACCTTTATCTTTCCACTGTGACAGTTATGTTACTGCGAGCTGCTACTCTCTCTCTCTTTTCTTACATTCAAAACCTGGTTTGACCTTCTATTTGTCCCCATAAGTGGTTTGTCTCTTTATTTATCTACGATTCGCTCATTCTCTTTGTTTTTCTGTCTCTCTTTACCCCTCCTTCTGCTTTCTCTCCTCCCTCCCGTTATATATATGTCTGTCCGTTTTTGTTTACAAACCCTCTCATCTGGATATTGCTTTATATGTAAAACCCTTCAATTTGAATGGGAGTTTTATTTGAAACCCCGTCATTTAAATAGCTCTTTAAAAGACAGAGGAATGAAAGTCAACAAGGACCCTTCGATTGTGTTTCCTGACAGGACTCACACACATGCTCGCACACCGCCTGCCTGTCTACATGCATCCAAGTCCATTATTATGCTAATGGTCTCCAGTCTCCACATGTCCCCACAGCTTCTGCACACTCACTCACACACAGACACACAGACATATTTTGCTGAGCTCAGCAGTATGGCTGCACTCGCAGGCTAGCACGAAATAACAAGGAGGGGACAACTTCACCATCATAGAAATAGACCAGGTAGAATTGGTATTTCCTCGAGTGCCTTTGATCGTCACACAGAAAGACAATCAGTGAGAGAATCACACTCAACCCCTACAGGCAGGTACATGTATTGCTCTTTCTGCATTTGTCTCTCTGCCTGCAGTCAAATACTCTAGACATAAATGTGCTGAAAAGGTTTCCATGAGAGTGTGTTCATTTTGCTAAACAAGTATTCAGACAGTTGACACCAAAGGCTACGAAACATACATGTCATATTGGTGGGTTAAGGTGAAGATTAGTCTTTTCATTACAACTATTTGTTTTCTTACATTATATTATTGATCTAACTTGTAATTATTTATTTGTAAAAATAAATAGAAATAATTGAAGCCAATGTAAACAAGTTGTGAACATGATAGTCACTTCCAAAAGTCAAGGATAAAATACATTGTTTGTCCATGCCCTTCAGAGCGACACAGAGGCGCGTTTTCTGATATGACACCCCTATCAACATACTGTATATTGCTCTTGTCATAGTTACTTCGGTTGCCAGAGTGCTTTGTCACTTCAGTGAAAACATGAGTTGGGGGCACTTGCAGAAGCGACTGGTGCTGTTGTGTGCTGTGCAGGTAGCGTACTATCGGCTTGTCAGAGCATATTTACTGCAAACAGCTGCCAACTGCTTAGTAGGGTTGACGAAAGCAACGAGACATATCGATGCAGTGAACGTGTGTGTGTGGGGGGGGGACCAAAACAATGAGCTAAAAACAACTGAAAAAGCTGAGAGCTGCATAAGGATACAGTTTTATGTTGATTCTCAGTGGGTTAGGTACTACAAACAATCCTTTTCACCTTACACAGGGAAAGGGCAGGTTTGACTAAAAATCAAAGACCAATAGAAATGTGATGTATTGATTGTGTTTAGGAGACTCTCTGTTCTTTTGTAGCATTATTATAGCCTCAGACTACATGTTCAAGCACATACTGTTAGCCCCTATGTCTAATATATTCTGTCAATCTGACAGTGAACAATGAAACCCCTTCCGCACATTGCATCCACACATAAATAAAGCGGCAACGGTAAGTTACGACTGATAAGTAAAAAACCAATACTCTGTAATACACTTAACTACATAACTGTTTTACAAAAAGACAAACACTCATAGACAGACTCTCTCTGTCGCCCTCAAACATTTATCAATGAACTATAAAAATAGGTTAACTCCAAGCACCTCAGTGAATAGAACTTACATAAACACACACGTCACTGCATTACATCACACACCACCATCCTGCCCGCCTGCATGTGTATGAATGGGGGTAGGGATTTGCACGAGTGTGTGTGCGTCGCTGTCTACTGGCTGGAGGGAGAAGTCCTGTTTGAGTGTGTAAACACCAGAACAGCCATCGTCACTCTGCACCACGTTGCTTTCCTCTGACACATACACAAATGAACATTGTCTAAGGCAAACTCCTGTGAATCCCTGACATTGTCTGCCTCTCTGGCTCTGTGAATGACCATTGAGTAAAAAATACACTTTCACCTTGGTTACATTAACTGAACTCATTGGCTAATGCTGAGTCCGGATTTAAGCACAGGAGATCTGATTGGCCCAGGGGGAGCGCTGATTTGCATAAAGGGAACTCAATTGGTTGACTGCAGTGTAAAAGCATTGACCTGTGTTCAGTGCCACAAGAAGTTGGTTTTTGGTGGTTGATTTGATGGTTTGCAGTCCCTGAGAAAGGTTAGAATCATTAGGCGGTAGGGTGAACCCCCCCCCCCCCTCCTCCCAGTTTATGGTGCTTGTGTTTCATTATGTAAGATGCAGTTATACTTAGAAAAAATTATGTCATCAATTCAGTTATCCTTTAATTCAATCGCTATCTGGTTGGTAACTGTGTTATAGTGTGACTATAGGCTAAACTATACATTTTTGAACCTTAAAAAAGGTACCTCATTTAATTTAGGCTATTTACAGTCATTTTCACGGTAAGTCACCCTGAAAATGATTTATATAAATACCAAAAATGTAAATGGGAAATGCAAACAAAAACTGGGAGAGCAGCAAAAATGTATAATTAAAAATATTTTGGTAATCAGATTATACATCTCTGTGTTCCTGCCAACAAGCCACACTGATTAACTTTTTTCATGAACCTATTTACACTTAATTTATCATTTGCCTCGTGCATCATTCCTACATTCCCAGCCTGCCTTTTAATTTCATTGCCATAAAAATCAGCGTGAGCGCGCACTTAAAACTACCTCATTAAATCCCTGCCCGGCCATCACCGCGCGCCGCTGCGTGGTCCCCGCAAGACAAGATGCTCTTTTTTCTTCTTCTGATGAATAAAATCTCCCTCTCCCTCTCTGTCTCTCTCTCTCTCTCTCTCTCTCTCTCTCTGTCTCTCTCCCTCTCCCTCTCTCTCTCTCTCTCCCTCTCCCTCTCTCTCTCTGTCTCTCTCTGTCTCTCCCTCTCCCTCTCTGTCTCTCTCTCTCTCTCTCTCTCTCTCTCTCTGTCTCTCTCCCTCTCCCTCT
>JAVQJF010023863.1:0-12902 GCA_036023855.1 Gadopsis marmoratus | reverse complement strand
TTTAAGCATAAGGTTCATGTTTTATCAACACTAGCCCTAACAGCAATATCCAGCTTAGTGAAGCAGTCATTTTAATAATAAACCCTACTGTACCATTCATGTACCCAGTTTAAACATGTAAACAGTTAATGACAAACAAGCTTCACTGTCACGGATTGTGGACTGAATGTTGTGGGACACACGAGCTCTGCGGGGTTCCGACGGACCTCCGACTTAACTGCAGCGAGGCGAGTTTCAGAACCTGTTGATCAGTTGTCTTTTTTAGATTTAGCCAGTTAGCTGAGGACCTGTAGTTCATCTCTAGCTGGACCCTTTCTGACATTGTCGGCTGAAACAATGGAGCATTCTGATATATTATGGAGTCTAACATCATTCTTGCAAATATATTTTTTGTTAAAAATGGCATGTTGCTAATGTGGACAGACAAAAAAAGTCATGAGAGAAGGAGATACAGAGAGTTTTTTGCACCAGGCCTTTCTTGTGAGTACTTCTATAGTGTTATTCTAGAGAACTTGTTATAATAAGATATAAAGTGTTGTTGCTGTAACTTGGTATCTGATATGATGCTGTTGCTGCTGCAGCGCAAACTATTAATGGGTACAATGCATTTGTCAGCCCCCCCACCCAATGTCACCACCAGCCGTCACTGGGTATGGGTCAAGACAGAGAAAGAAAAAAAGATTCAGGGATTCATGTGATGGAAAAGGGCAAACACTTATAGGAGCTTTTGACTCCACTTGGCTCCAGTTTCAACGGTCTCTCTCTCTCTGTCTGGAGTTGTGGAGTCTGGATCTGCGGTATCTGGTTCTACAGAGTCTGGATGCACACGGGTCTGGTCGAGTGGATGCGGACCGCCTGCTGCTACGGTTATTATTAGTGTAGCTGTTGTTGTACTGCTGTTGTTTATTTTAACAGTAACATTGCAACTGCCATTGCTTTACATCTGTATGTGGAATTGTACTGTGCTGCTGTGTGTTCTCTTTCATCGTGCTCTCACTCTGTTATTACATTTAAAACACATAATAATAATAATTTTATTTATACAGCACCTTTTAAAAAAGTGCTTTGATAGACAAAGCAAAAACAGGATACTCAGAAAGCAATAAAACGGAGAGCATTAAAAGGTAAAAAGCAAAAGCAAAATAAAAGATTAATACAAAAAATAAATAAGTAAAAGCGATGAAAAGCGATATGAAGACAAAAAAAGATGACATCACAAGTCTATAAAAATGGATTTTAAGAAGTGATTTAAAAGAGGTTACTGATTCTGCGATCCTTATCTCCTCAGGCAAGTCGTTCCAGAGTCGAGGGGCCCACCAAACCTGTTCACCTGACTTATTTCACAATGTACACACAGCAGTCTTTGGCAAGCTCCTAGCTTTTGCCAACACCAGAGCTTTTCCTGCCTGAGCCAAGCTTCAGTTATTTCTTCTGTCTGTTTGGAGTGCCTGAGTTGCCTGAAGGAGGTCAAAGCAGAAGTCCTATAGTCTTGACAGATCAAAGCGGTGAAGCACCCAGTTTACCAGCCAAACAGGTCTTAATGTGAACAGATCCAAACATTCTCCTTAAACTTATCTGTCATTTCTCTTTTTCAAATTGCCTTGGGCCTCCCATGAATGCATCTGCAAACAGAGCACCGCTTTGACGGCTGAGACAACGGAGACGTAACTTCATTATTTTTGATGGAAATCAGACGTGACAAAGAAGCATGAGGACATCAAAAGCTGGGTCGTTTAGAGCACACAGTTCTGCCACTCTGTACCTGAGCTGTTGGTACATTAAAGAAAAGGCTGACTTCAGAAAAGTTTGGGTCTTATTGATCTGGAGATGTAGGAATCCAACATGTGAACGTGCGCTCTCGCACACAGACACGTGGTTTTGAATATCAATGGGATTACTGAAAGGTCTGCTGTTGTGAGCTTTCAGGTTGTAAACTACACTAAAAGATGGCTGTGTTATTCTTTAAATGTGATCTCACAACTTGATAAATGTTATTTAGGTAACATAACAGGTATGACATATTGTAGCAATATCCTCCCACACACAGATGTAAAGGTACTCCTCATTCTCTCTCGCTTTCTATCACCCTCTCTGTCTTTCTGCAGAAACTGACAGACACACACACTCGCTCTTTCATTAATAAACAACCTCAAAATGTGCTTTCAGTCTCTCTCACACATGCATATGCACTCACAAACACACACAGGCTTTCTCTAGAGTATCCCACATTGCTCTGCAGCATCTAATAAGTTTTCCATGGCAACCATTTCAAAGGTACGATTCATCCACTTTATATAGCTGGCCTAATTTGTCTACTCCAGCCCCCGCTGAGCACTGCCATCCATGATGACATCTGGGCCCTGTGCTCTCTATACAGAGGGGGGGGGAAATCCCATGCAAAGACCAACATTTAGTCTTGAAAGTTTCTGTGTTCTACTTAATAACGGATTAAAAAGACCTAAATAAAAGTCAGAGATGATGATTTTTGTATGAAAATAGAATCTGTGGTTGTTTTGTGACTCATCTTTGTAGTTTGAGTTCATTTTTTCCTATACTGTGTGAACATAAGCGTGTATTCCTATACATCTTCAAAGCTTCCCCTACAAGATCAAGAGCCCTTGGGGGTCAGCTCACCCCACTTAAAGCCCCACAAGTCATCTAGAATATTCCTTCTCCTGATGAAGCAGCAGCTGATGTGTATCTGGGGGAGGCTGATTGTCACTGTCTTTACAGGCATCAGTGTGTGATGTTCCTTTGATGGTGTGAATCTGCCACCAGAAAATGCAATCCAGCTGTCGACCATATCTGCCCATAGTATCTCCACCTCTAACACACACTGACAGAATTTTAACACATCCTTCTCCACACCCCCACCTCACAAAGACAAGACAGTCTGGCCACCCGTCTTACCTTATTCCCACTATTCTCCCACGTAGTGTTATGTGAACGCACCACACCAGTTGACTACTTGGAGGTGGGCAGGAGCAGCAGACTGTTGCAGGCAGCTACAGCCAGCAGGACACATCACAGATGACAGATACAAGGCATGCTCATATTCAAGTCTGCTTTTATTGATCATTGCACAGTAACATTAACTTTCTTGTCCACCCATACACTCTTGACAGTTCATCGATTCAAACAGACGAGATGACTTCCACATCACTTATCTTTCATTAGACTGTAAGAGACAAATAAGTCACTATTTTGGACATAATAGAACATAAAGACTGAAAAATGTTGTTTTGGATATGGTCTGTTGAAATTTCATCTCATATTATGGTTTCTATCCTAATATCTGATGTTCTATCCTCTAAACTGCTAGCTTTTCAATAAACTAAATGGAGCCTCTGACTTGGCAGCGAATTGGGACAGAGAAATGTGTTTTTAATACTGGAAAGTACAGTTGTGACCTCTAAATGTAACTCGGCACTACAGGCAGCCGTAATATCATCAGTGATAATGGCACAAAATGGCATGGGGGGAATCAAATCAAGAGGCCCTCTGTCCCTTTCTCACATGGAGCTCTCTCCTCCGTCCATCACTCTGAATAACCACACTTGGATGCTGAACCACAAAGAACAGCATTGGTATGAAAGTGTGCATTTACAGGGAGGGTACATGCAAGTAGGCTGCTGCATTAGCATTTGATATCCTCGGGACTACACAGGCCATGCAATGCAAAGATGTGGGGGCATGTGTGTGTGAGCTCGCGGTGAACTCAGCCACAGCGAGATAGTGATCCACACTACAGGAATCTTTAACTCTCGAGCACCGAGGCTTAATTTCACACAGCAATAAGGCATGGACACTACACAACACGCAGCCAGAATGTTAAATAAAAATCTAATTCTTGAAATGCAGATGTCACACACTAATTCAAGGGTTAATAGAAATTAAAAACAATTTCACAGCCTACTATAACTGGAGTGCTCATTTTATGGTAAATTAGGCTGTAACAATTACATTTGTTGGAAGAGGGGGTGGTCCACAGAAGCTGTGTACAGCAGCATGCAATCAGCAAAGGATTCAAGTGAGTGTTTTCAGTGTTAGAAAATTACACAAGGATAATGCATAGTAATTCAATATTAACATGAAATGTAGAAATAGTAGAAAATAGTCCACATAAAATGAGAGCTGTCCATAAGTCTCTGGTTATTCTGGATTCCCAGTGAGCTGAATGTCTTCGCTGACCAGCTGCAGTCTTTACCCTGTTCCCGTGGGCGTCACAGCCAGCTCCTCTCCCTCCCTCGCACTACATCAGCTGGCTCCTGTGGGTCAACTTGTCAGCTGGCCCCCACAACCCTGTCCCTGCCAGAAAAGAACTGGGCCTTGGACCATTCCTTTCAAGAGGGTGCCCCGAGAGCCTCGCCTGACCACCTCCTTCATGCTGAGCTGCTCCTGTGCACGGCCTCACTGCGGAGGAGACAAAAGCACAGGGGAGACATCGGATGAGCCCACATATAAACACAGAATGCTCGTTCTTTAAGTCACAAATAATCCCTGACTGCTTTACAGTGATTTAATGACAGATGAGGCAAAAAGAACCCCACTTTTTTCATTTAATTTTTAAGGAGTGGCTGTAATAAAATGTAGTTTCCCTGCCAAGCAGCACAGCTCTTCAACAGTAGCTAAGCAACATTTTGCTAAGTAAGGCTTAATTACTGGCAAGGCTGGTGATTTTGGATTAGCGCATGAATATTTCAATCAACAGCTAATGTGTTCACAAGTCTCAGGTCATGATCATGAACCTGCTGCAAAATACTAACAGCCAGCAAGAACCAAGGACCAGACATATGTCTTTTATAATTCAAGGTTTCTATAAAGTCTGGCAGCATGTGTATATCTTTCATAATTTGAGACTCAGATTTTGCTGTAGGGGACTTTCATAAAAATCTTAAAAAGTTCGAAACCAGCTATTGTGCTGCTTGAACACAAAGAAATAGGATGTTTTTTCTAACATGCCTAAAAGCTGACAAGTGAGTGACCTTACTATTCTTTAAACACATCTCAGAAATGTTCTTAAATGGCTCGTTATCCAGCTTCCTTCTGCTAAAACACCAATGAGAGTTCTGTTTCTCAAAGTCTGACCACCAAGCATTACTTTTCGAAGCTTAATTTAACTTTTTCCTGCCATCAAGGCATGGACAGGACATCATGAGAAATCCCTCTGACACCTCTCTCCTCCCGCTGGTTCCACTTCGGGAATTGCCAGAGTTCTCTCGTTACTGTTTCCCTTCTGTCAGAAAGCCTTGAGATAGGGATCCTCATTAGTCACTTTCCTTGAGACCACACTGACACCGGCGTCGCGTTCTCCCTCACTCGGACTTGCTGACGGCTTGCACCAATTCACAGGCACTGTCAAAAGGCTGGGCAACTTACAGGAGCTGGGCAATCATCAGAATCAACCAACCTTTGAAATGCTGTGAATATCATGAACTTACTGTTGCTGCATAATGTTATACTGGCTGAAATGTCCACAAGCATCTGCAGCAAAGTTTCTTGAACAATGATATTTTGGGAAAATGCAAAAAGTAAAAAAAAAACATACCAGTGGTTTTGAGTGTCCATTACCTACAAACTGTACACTTTACAATACAGCTTAAGATGGCTAATTCGTCACAGGGGGAAATATGGCAGCTTTTTAAAGTTAGTGTTTAAGCAGGGACTAAAAACTCTCCTTAGTGGGGATTCTGAACAGTGTAGGCTACAGCAACTAGGAGTATGGAGGAAAACCTAAGAAGAGCATCCAAGAAATGTTTGATGCTACAGTGTTCAGAGGAAGGAATACAGTAAAAAAAAAAAAAAGAAAGCGACAAAGGACAAGGACAAACGGGTAACCCATTGGTGTAGCTTTTCCTCATTGGAGAGGCTGAAAGAAGAGCAGGAGCGGAGGACAGACAGCATGTGGTGTTACTGCTGTTGGACACATTGGTCTTTGTAAAATATTTGGAATAGGCTCTGTAGCTATTACATTTAGTCGACATAAATAATGATGTTATTGTCTTTGTGATGTAGGCCTAAACAGGTCCACATCACAAACATGCATCAACAGTGTTTGTGTAATTACTCACTGCCAGAATGAGGAGACACAGGTCACTCACTCCAGCTTTAATGGGAGAAAACCAAATGTGTACTGTACTCCCGTGTCTGTACAGCAAATATGAAACTACAGCCAGTAGTCACTTAGGTTAGCTAAAGTTTTAAAGACTGCAAATACTGGCAAACAGCCAGCCTTACTCTCTTCGAAAGGCAATGGTCAAAAGTGTAAAAATGAAAATTCACCATTTTACAGGGAGGCATGTGCTGGACTATTTCCTGGTTGGGACCAGTTTACAGGCAATCAGCAGAGAATCCCAGAAGTTACTGGTCTCTGGTACGCAGTTTTTGTACAGAAGGCGGATATCATTCCCTTTGGACAGAGCCAGTCTAGCTTTTCCCCCATTTCCAGTATTTATGCTAAGCTAACCAACTACTGGTCATGTTTACTGTACAGGACTCCACAAGAACGCAACTGAGGGTATTTCCCAAAATGTCAAACTGTTCCTTTAAAAAGGGCTGTTGTCTGGAACCAGACTTTGAGATTGCAGTTGTCCGAGTGTCCATGAATGTGCCAACAGGGAAAGATTCCAAAATGAGCTCTGCTTGCAACAAAAGCAATTACACCCTACACTTCATCCTCCGGCACCTAGACTCCCCAGGAACCTATGACAGGATCCTGTTTGTGGATTTTAGCTCTGCCTTCAACACCATCATCATGCCAGCTCTGCTGCAGGACAAGCTCTCCCAGCTGAATGTGCTTGTCTCCACCCGCAGGTGGATCACAGACTTCCTGACAGACAGGAAGCAGCATGTGAAGCTGGGGAAGCACATTTCCGACTCCCGGGCCATCAGCATCGATTCCCCTCAAGGCTACATCCTTTCCCCCGTACTCTTCTCCCTGTACACAACCAGCTGCACCTCCAGTAACCAATCCGTCAAGCTCCCGAAGTTCGGATGACACCACCCTCATTGGGCTCATCTCTGGTGGGGATGAGTCTGCCTACAGGTGGGAGATCAACCATCTGGTGACTTGGTGCAGCCTGAACAACCTGGAGCTCGATGCTCTAAATACAGTGGAGTTGGTAGTGGAAGTATGCAGCCCCACCCACCCCCATCACCATGAGTGACTCTCCAGTCAGCACTGTGGAATCCTTTCCGTGTCCTGGGCACCATCATCAGCCAGGACATCAAGTGGGAGCTGAACATCAGCTCCCTCCCCAAGAAAGCCCAGCAGAGGATGTACTTCCTGCGGCAGCTGAAGAAATTCTGCCTGCCAAAGACAATGATGACTGCAGCGAATCATTCGCTCTGCTGAGTGGGTGATTCGCTGCAATCCATCGTCCCTTGAGGACCTGTATGCCGCCAGGACCCTGATACGGGCAGGAAAGATTGTGGCTGACCCCATATTCATTCATATTATTGTAGTTTGTTTGTACACTAATGGCTGCCTGGAAGGTAGAAAAATCCATCTTTAAGACTTGCTGTATAGTGGTAATGAAAGAGGTTTGTAGGTTGTAAGTTAATGGACTAGAGCATTCAAAAACCAGCGGTATGGTTCTAAAATGGAAACGGGTGCGGTGGCGGACCAACCTGAGGTTTGCATGTTCTCACTTCAGCAGACTGTCAGTCTCCGGGCACTCATGACCGATAGCTGTGCCTGGAGGAAGGACAAACCCCAAATCAATACCCCGTCAAAGAACACAGGGAGAAACTCGATTCAGAGATCATGCAACGTCTACAGGAGAAGATATGCTCATGCAACTCAAGCTTTTGTTGATGGATAACTTTGTATAGGCAGAACCTTTTAAATATTACAGTAAGCATCCTTTACACAGCAAATTAAAAAAGTAACAGCAGCTCAACTGTACAGAAGATATTGACATAGATTTGGCTTTGTTAATTTCAGCAAGAGTTGCATTAACACTATCCTAATATATTTTGTTAGTACACAGAACAGTTATTTTGGTACATAAAATTCACTACTGTATGATATTGGAAGTTACGTTTTTTTCTTACTTTTGAGTCGATTCTTTTTGTTGCCATGACTGTAATAATATTTTAAGAAACTGTACCTTTACCAGCAAGTTTATGTCAATGGATAAACACACTACGAAATTAAACATTTACGATTAGGTTACCTTTACAGTGGAGTTCTCTAGGTTATAACCATCCTCTCCATTGCACTGCCATTACTCTGTACTAAAAGTAGCCATCGCGCCAGCGTCATTCATGACAATGAAGCCTAGACCTGAATGGTGGTTTGAATTCAGTTAATTTTCAGATGCTATAAAAGCAGTTCTCATTAACGATTACGACCACAGGTAAGATGATTGAAAAAGTCTTATACATACCCAGGCATTCAATGCTTTAGAACTCTATACACATTAGGAAGCTATCCAGGTTATTTTAGAGGTCTTACCTCTGGGTCCTTTTTAAAAAGTATAGAAAGAGAGAGAAAGAATAAGTTGTGCTCTTTTGATAATCAATCAAGACATCATTTAGTAGGATTAAAGTCTTCAGACGTCAATACATTCATTTAGATTTAAAATGCGGTTTTGAATGAGAAACAAAGGAAAACACCTACATCTGACTGCTGAAGGTTGTTTAAAAAAGGCCATTTCAGAATTTTACTAGGACAGGAAACAAATAAAGCAAGTTAAGTTTCATAAAAAAACAAAACAAACTAAGCTTTATTGACAAACTGCTGCAAAACATCTTTTGGACAGATTTAGTAACCTATTTAGGCAAGCTTACACATGTAGCATAATGCATTTTATGGAGAGGGTACAGATACTAGTGGCAGAATAAGTACAGTTAGGATGTTTTAAATATGTACAAGAGTTCAGATTGAGCTGCAGGATCCCTTCTCTATAGAAAGAGAAGACCCATGTGGAGATTTTTGTCCCAATCCTTCATTGTGTACTTTGCGCATGCAGTTTATAGAGAATCAGATCGCAAAATGAAGACCTAAACTGTTTTTAGCATAACAGGAGGCCATCTCTTGGCCGTGTTCTCATTAAACAAACATTGTCTTCAGAGTCTTAAAATTTATTTTTAACATGTAAAACAAATTAAGGATATGAGGACAGTCCATCTCAACAGTGTCTATTAGGGCTATATTTCAAAACTCTAAGTACAATGACAAATATTGCTGCCTAAGCTTAAATGGACAATGTTTTAGAACTATTTAAAACAAACCATCATCAATAATGAATTGTACTGATTCCATTAACATTGATTCTTTAACCTTCACTTAATTTAAGATTGTTGTTTTTGTGTCTATATTACATAATTGAAAGTTTAAAAGGTCTTTTATTTGGCTATATTAACAGAATTTTGAAATGTAGCCTAAATGGGAATCTGCAACTGACCCTCGACAGATTCTTTGTATTTAAAAACAATTAAAATGGATTCCTTAGACAAGTGGACAATGGGTCACTAATTCCAGTAGAAATGACTACTCCAAAACAGTAAAAAAAGTAACGATCAACAATGCAAAAAAAAGCCAGAGAGCGTAAAAAGGGTCAGAGAAAAATATACAGCAAAATAAACAAAAATTGAAATGAAAAGAACAAAAAACAGGACGCCAACCTCTCCTCTCTAACCCATCTAAAAGCCGCTTTGGTTGGAGGGATTGGTGACTGGTTGCTTAGGTGGTTGGTTGGTGTGGCGAAGTAGGGACGGGGGAGGGAGTTCGCGGTCAAATCTCAAACCAGTTCCGATTTTCAGTTCCCAATTTACTCTCTTGTATAAAGTCCAGTGTAGGAAAAGACCAAACCAAAGACAAAACGGACAATTACTTTTGTCGGGCTGCTTAAAGCAAGAGCTGCCATGGGAGACAGGGCGACACGTTATGGGTGGCAAGTCTGCTTCAGTACTGTCGGTATGGGTGCTCCCGGTAAGGCGTCTTGGCACCTCTGGAGGTGGGAGGGGCCTTCCCTGGAACTGTTCGCTGGGTCCCATTCCAGTCATCCTGGCCTGAAGAGGACACACAAAAATAAAAACACTTTTACAATTAATTATGGACTCAAGCAGCTGTTGAAAACCCATTTGGTTATTGGACATTAAAAAGGTTCCATTTGGAATATTCTTGTCAACTAGATTTTGATTACATTCAGTGTTTCTCACCCAATTGTTTTGTGTGTATCTTTTAAGGTGTTGGACTAACAAACCGTTGACAGGGTATGCATCGTGTCACAAGCACAGCGCTACTTACTAAAAGTCAAAACTCCACAATGCACCTTTAAAGTTACCAGCAGTTAACTAATCTAGTAGCCATTTGGCTGGTGACTTAAAAAGTCAATTTTAAGTCATGCTCCAACTGTTAAACAGTTCAAGTCCAGGTTACGCATTGTGGGCTATCAATATTTTTAGATTTAGTTAAATTTGACATTCAGGACATTCAATCAACCAATCAATAAAAAAAAATCATTAATACCACCATGTAAGGAAATACTGCATACTACAATACATGTATAAAAAATGTAAATTAAATACAAATATGTTTTTTGGATATATTTATATGCACAATTTTGCCAGTATAAATTAGGTCATCTTTGTTGATGAAATTTTCTCCTTACCATATGACTCGTATGACTCTGTGGTCTCTCCGTGTCCATAATCATAGTATTCTGGCTCTCTGATAGTCCAAAACAGGGACAGAAGGAGAAAAATCACTTTTAATCTTTGAAAAACATCAAGTAGCTTGCTGACAGTAATATCTAGGTTGATGATAATTGGCTGTCATCCAAACAATGAAACATCAGCACCGAATTTGTGCTCAAATTCTTTTTCTGAGTCAAAAGTGACAACTAAGCAATGTGTGTGCACTTTGAGAGAAGCAGGTGAAAACCAAAGAGACGTCCGATTCACTCACGCCTGCGGCTGGCTGTAATAGTTTTCATATGATTCGTAGGCCGGCTCTGTATAGCTCTCATCATAGCCCTGCAGAGGGAAAGAAACAGAGAAACAGAGCGAGACTTGATGAGAGGTTTGTTCATGAATCATGAATGTCAAGATGTCCCCAAAGATCTACACTGAAGCAGACGCATTCCCCCTCATGTCTTGAGCATCCGAAATTACTTGTTCCTGTGTTGATGGGTGAGCGGTTCAAAGCTAACAGGGTGCCCAGAATAATCTCATTCATAGGTTATATGTGTTGGAGAGGTCAGGTTTAGCAGGAAAACTCATCTTTTGGCTGATTCGCTATTGATTCCTCATTACGTCTTATGTCTACCTTATTAAAAGACAAGTTTAAAAATATTATTGTACTTGTTATATAAATTTTTACATACAATTGTGCAGAAAACATTTGCATACAAACTAAATGGACAAATTAAAACTACCCTCCACTAGCATTTGTACTTACATATTCCTCGTAGCCCTCGTCAGCTGCAGCAGGTGTGTGCTGGTGGGTGGGAGGCGCCATCCTCTGGGGGGGTCCGCCGACTGGGGCTCTGGTGCGGGGTGCCACAGCTCCCCTGGCGGGCGCCGCAGGGAGTCCTCCTCGGCCTGCTGGGGCACCCCTCACTGCACCACCTCTGGCTGGGACTCCTCGAGTGATACCTCCCCTGGTAGCTGCACTGCGAGGGGGCATTCCTCTACCCCTGGGAGAGAAAAAACTAAATATTAACTTCCACTCACACAATTTAAGTCCTTGCACACAAATTCGGCAACCAAGAGGTGTATTGGCAACTACGAGCGAGAACCTAAACACAGCGAGAGGCAGAAAACTGCGCCTGTGTGTGGAGAACTAAGTAGCACGCACATGCTGGAGGGAAGACTCTCTGTCCGACTTTTGACAGTTTGGGAGCGGAGACCAAGTGAGGCACTGGCCCTCTTATTATTGGTCACTTTCAATGACCTCTGAACCTTGATTGGCAGCCGAGTCCTGACCACATGTTCGGAGTTGAAGTGGATGCCTGAATATTTACATGGAAGTGAAGCTGGCAGATGGCTTCGTCTAACAACACAGCAATTTACTTGCTATTAGCTACACTTTCCCTATTCCTTGTTGTAACTGCTGTTGAATTAACTGGAGATATTCATGTGTGCGAGTTAGATGTGTCGTAGGCATGGCTTTTCGTCGATTGTGGGCTAAACAGGAAATAAACATTCGATTACTTCACCTCTCTATCTTTAATTTCGCTGTTAGTAACATTGCAATAAAAACACTGTGCTGGAACAGTACTTTTGGTCTCGGCAATAATACATCCGTTTAGCCGTACTGAGGAGATAGATACATCCTTGTGTTTACCAGTTACACCAAAACAAACTCAATGTTAGGACACTTTGCACAGGGAAAGTGTAGCTAATAAATAGCAAGTAAATTGCTGGGTTGTTAGACGAAGCCATCTACCAGCTTCACTTCCATGTAAATATTCAGGCGCCTCCTCCACCTTTGCGTCCACTTCAACTCTGAACATGTGGTCAGGACTCGGCTGTCAATCAAGGTTTAGAGATCATTGAAAGTGACTGTAGGGGTAACAGGTTCGATCAATTTAAGACTATCAAGAGCTATCAAACGTGATATTAAAAATAGGAAGCTGATAGTGGATTAATTGATCAGAAGACTCATCAATGGTTTACCCTGAATTGGATATTCTAATCCTGGACTAAAATACTCATTACAGGGACACTCATTAGATTATGCTGCATAAATCCAACCGTAATGCAATTACCTTTAGATTTAAAACACCACAAATACCTGTTACTCTCCGAAAAGTTAGGGGTTCTTGACCTGACAGAGGCTGGTTTCCACACAACATCCAAGCAAATAACTTCAGGAACACTTCTTGGTACAATATATACAAGTTTATTATACTTCAGCAGTAATAAGCAAATAACCAAGGCTACTTGAATTA